>JAWQFJ010003510.1:15000-45000 GCA_034096865.1 Theodoxus fluviatilis | reverse complement strand
GACAAGCTGTTCTGTTGAGTGTGCTGTAGAGGTCACTAATATTGTATGTATTGCAATAGTAAATCCCTTCAAAAACTTTCTCTACGATGTATTGCTTTTAATTATAGTCAAAACTATAAGTACATGATTACAGTACTGCAAAGCTACAGTAGACGGTTATTTCTATCAGTATCAATCGTTTCAATATATTATTCTTCCTCTCATCTCGTATCTGCTAGATTATGTAGTGTACTGCATGGGAAGACCGCAATTTCATATGACAACTTTCCTAGACATATTAACTAAGTAAAATCATGCTTGAGGAATGATTGCAATGTGAATGTTCGCGCATCAAGAGAAATGTATTAATTGTCTTCGTTTAACTGATAACTCTCTGACGCGGCATACCTGGGTAGACAACTGCACACTCAACAATCTCTCTTTGTAATCGCGTTACAGAAAACATGAAACATTCATAAAGCCGAATATCATGGGAAAGCTGTCGCTGTAGAATCTTCATTGTTTCACATCGCAAGCTAGCCCGCCACACAGCTGACACCCTGAAGTGAACAGCGTGAGCATGACTAAGACTGTAACTAGAGTTTATTCGAGTGCAACCCGACATCGTCCATCGCTCTCGCATCAGCGACGTAGATAAACAAAAGCGAGCACAGCACAGCAATGTGCTTTACGATATTTGAAGGGATGAGTTATCTTTAAATTCTATCGACTTGAAGCCTACAGCATAGCCTCCGCATTCCATAAGAAACACCGGAGGTGCGTGGGAGAGCTGAGCGAGCTCGACACTGACGACAGGCAGCGGGTCGAGACGAACTTCGCGCGATTTGCTGGAAATAAACGTACAGCTCCACGGAATTTTCTACGAGAGCTATTAAAACTCAAATAAATGAAGGGCTTAGCCCACAGGTGTGATTTACACGGCTGCAAAAGCAAGACAAGGAAATTGTAAAGCTCTTTCCACTGTTTACCTCTTAGGCCGAGGTCAATACGGAAGTACTCTCTTCGGATGTCAGGTCGGCGGCGAGTAGCACCGGAAACAGTGATCGCTACCTCTCGTGAATTTCTGGGGCAAAAAGTTAAGCTTACCTACATGAGTCTGCGATTAGTTTCGGTTTTTCGGCAGCCGAAACACAAGGCGGTTTCTTCTCACCATGATGTATCGTGTTCGTGATGTGGAATAAAAACTAAAGAGCAGCAGCAGCAGAATAAGAAGAAAGCGCTCAACATCACGTAGCAGACAGAAAGTTTTCGGGTTATCGACATTTACACGCTCATTATGTAAAGGTACCTGACAACTGCTTTCACTTCATTCAAAATCCTTTCACTTGCATGCAGTTGCAGGCCCCCTGAATTACTCGATCCACCTTTCCTCTTCATTTCAGATGCCCATTTTCCCAGTTAACAAGCACACACACAAACACACACACACTCACACACACACACACACACACACACACACACACACACACACACACACACACACACACACACACACACACACACACACACACACACACACACACACACACACACACACACACACACACACACACACACACACACCAACTGCCCTCTTTTCCGGGGCCATATCTGAAATCACACAAGAAACAAAGATCCATAATTGCAGTTAATTGTCACCACTCTTCTCTTTAGATTTAAAGCTTGGGTTCTGTTACGGAAACAATGAAGTGCAGCTTCTGAAACGCTTTCACCAACGGTGCCTCAGATACATCACTGGCATCAAATGGTAAGACTACGTGTCGTAACAATGAAATCTTGGAGCGAGCCAGCATCCCCGGCACTGAGGCGATGCTTCTGACCAGACAGCTCTGCTGGGCACGACGCCTGTCACGCATAGAGGACACTTACTTGTTGCCCAAAGCTGTGTTCTATGGAGAGCTATGCCTGGGAAAACGTGACAGAGGAGCCCCCACGAAAGCGCTTCAAGGATCATCTGAAGCCTACAAGTACTATGTATATTGTATATTTTGTTCTATTGGATCTTAGTTTTTATGTTTAATAATGTGTGAATTTTTGTAGGAATGTAGTGTTGAGCGGTTGTATGAGTGTTGATTCTTTAAATTGCAAACGCCATGAGCTTGCCTGTCAAGGGAAGCTATGTGCGTATGAATAAACTATATTATTATTATATTAAACGCCAGCTCAGTGCTGCTGGAATCCCAGAGAAAGACTGGGGAAGCATTGTCAGAGAAGGGACAGCAGGAGAGCATTGTCAAAGCGAGGGGCTGAGGTCTTGGAAACAGATAGAAGAGAGGAGATAAGCGCAAGCGGAGGAAAACATCGGCTGCCCCTACCCAGAGACCACAGTGACAGAGTTTATCGCTCAAAGATTGGCCTACAGATCGAGTCACCAGAGGGCTTGTAGCCGGAGACTTCCTTCCCAGCGATCCTCGGACCTGAGGAACCAGCTATCAATCATCATCATGCCATTCATCACACGTATGGATACTGACAGAGAAAATATTGTGTTTCTTCATTAGGGAATCATCTGTTTTGTCCAAGTGACTTTGTGAGGACAGCAAGCCAACAGGTACGAATTAAGGTGAATGGAATTATCTTCTCAAAACACCAAAACGCCGCAATTTCGCCTGGTATGTCCATCTCATCAGCTCGTCACGACGTAGGCCTACTAAGATCCTTGTCCAAGACCTAATCTGGTAGGTCAGACATTACCTCCAGTGTGTACCAGACTGGTCCATAAGC
The DNA here is from genome assembly GCA_034096865.1 of Theodoxus fluviatilis. Lineage (NCBI taxonomy): Eukaryota > Metazoa > Mollusca > Gastropoda > Cycloneritida > Neritidae > Theodoxus > Theodoxus fluviatilis. The sequence continues at coordinate 42,276 of JAWQFJ010003510.1, read as the reverse complement.
ATCCTGCGAGGAATAGTCAAAGGCAGGCGGTACAGAGGCAGACAAAAGAAAGCATGATAACATCAAGGAAATGGACCCTCCAGCAACACATGACAACTATAAGACTGTGAGTTCCATGATGCCCCAGTTCCTGCATGGTACTCGTTAATGATGATCTGGGGTCATGAGACGAGCAATACATGGAGCGAACAGGCGTGCAAGCGTGTGTGCGTGTGCAAGTGTTTGCGTAAGTACGCTTGCTTGCAACTTTAAAATGTGATAAGATCGATATATTACTCGAACGTGCGAAGGTCAAAGTAGTAGGCTACTTTACCTTACATATCATATCTTCAGGTCATATATAGCCTCACAATGCTGTTTGCCGGTCCCCACCCTACGCCCCACCCCACGCCCATTCTTATGGTGATTGCCTGTCGCAAGCGACAATGACAGACAGCGCAGTTTAGTCTTTCCTCCGAAGCTGTTTGTTGATGTGACTCGCCAGACATCGATACTCGAGTCACATTGATGGGGACAGCGCAGACACTGGAAGACAGCTCTGCCGGTGTCCTGAGCAGCAGCTCTTCTTCTCTGCCTGGCAATGGCGAGTCGGCTCCGTCTGTCTTCGGCGGCCGCCATTCAATCGGTTCGGTCCTTCGCTAGGAATTCGAGCTCTCTTGGTGGAACACCACCGTGCCGGAGGTGTTCTTTCACACAGTCCTTGAAACGCTTGTTAGGGGAGTCCCAGGTTCCTGTCTCCCTGCTCCAGAACGCCTAGAGGACCTGAGGTGGTAGACGTGACTCGTCCATGCGGATGATACGCCCAAACCATCTCAGCTGGGCTTCATTTCTAATTAAAAAAAACACCTTAAGGAAGAAGGGACAAGCGCGAAACCCTGTAAACACATACTCTTAATGATAACAATAGCAAAAATAAAGCAAAAATACTTCTATAAACTATGTGCTTCGGGGCCCTAGGACGACCTTCAAGATACATGAAGGCTTCATCTCCGCATTGAGAAACGTTGTGTATGCAATAGTGTCCAAGCGATGTGGAGCTCTCTAAATAGGAGAAACGGAACAAGCCCTCCATGCTCAGTTCGAGGACCCAGGGCAGGAGCGACATTTCCTTGCCCGAACCGGCTGTCACGTGCCTCTCAACTTCCTCACCGGTGACCACAGGCCCATGCATTTGAAAGATACTATCGTTAGGCAGTTCAAGTCCAGTGTCCATTGAAATCTTTTGAAAAGCGCCTCATCGTTGAGATGGGCACACTGGAAGTGAAACCGCAGGGAATGAACCGAAATCTCAACTTCCTGGGACACTGAAATTAACCCCTCTGCCTCGCCTCATCACCACCCATGCCGCCGTGACGTTACCAGGGATTTTCCAGACACCGGGAATCCAACCCCAATCCCCCATCCCACCCACCCTATACCACTCCCCATCCCACCCCCATCCCACTCCCCATCTCACCCCCATCCCACTCGCCAACCCCCTCCCTATCTCCTTCCTGCACGTGGTGCCCACTTTTCCCGCACTCGCGGAGTGCAGTTCTCACCACTTTCCCCTGCCTCACTCACTCAACAGGATGAACCCGAAGCGGTAGTACCTTTCTCTGCACTAGTACGCACGGGTTCATACACCATAGAACTATTCTTGAATTTCTACATTCACATACTGTTGTTGTTTGTTGTTTTTTCTTGTGTCTTTAAGGCTTCTAGAAGTATTTTTGCTTTATTTTGCTATTGCTATCATTTAATGTATATGTTCACAGGGTTTTCCCATTGTCCTCTCTTGCTTGATGTGTTTTTCTTAAAAGAAAGGAAGCGAACTAGCTTTGCCACAGAGTGCGGCGGATGGGACGGAAAGAGTTGATGTTTGTAAAACCCTGACCAGCAACCATGTACGTGCGCATGTGACTGTGTGTACATGCTGGGCTTCCTCGATCAGGGACTTGATAGTATCTTTTTCATTGAATTTTGCCATTGCAATGATAGACTCTCTCTCTCTCTCTCTCTCTCTCTCTCTCTCTCTCTCTCTCTCTCTCTGTGTGTGTGTGTGTGTGTGTGTGTGTGTGCGTGTGTGTGTATACGTGTGTCTTTCTCTGTGTCTCTCTCCCCAGACAGCACACATTGACGACCAATGTTGGTCTGTCATTTGCTGGAATGCTGGACCAATGTTGGCTGTGGTAAAAGTCAGTGCGCCCTGCTTGGTCTACTACTGGTCTTTCCTGGCTCAATCTTGACTGTGGTTGATTGAACGATGGCCTTAGAATGGACTTGCGTTGGCTGTGAAGGCTTTTGTGGCCTTATTGCAATGCGTGTATGCCTCTATTCTGCAGTGGCAACGTGTGCTATACGTCAACGCTTGAGAATTCAGCATACTCAAGGAAATGCTATCTATGTAGACATGCATTTTAGTTGCACTATATTAAACATGAACAGAGACATAGAATAACAAAGATAACGCTTATGTTGGATACTTATCTGTTTATTAAGAAGTGCTTGCACTGCAAATGACTAGATATTTGCATGGTCTTATTGCGCTGATCAAATCAGTCCAACAGTTCATGAATATCTTAGAGAAACCTGAGTGAAACATTTAAGGGGGGGGGGAAGGGGGAGGGAGGGGAGGGGGGGGGGAGGGGGAAGAAACACTAAGTTAAGTTCTTCACAACATGTGTCATTTGTTGATAAATATAATATGTGTATCAGAACTTCTCTGGCTGATATTTTTAAAATATACACACAAGGCTTGCCATAATAGTACAAGTGTACTATTCCCAAACCCTTACCTTCACAAATGTGTCATGGACAGCATATAGGAGACTGATGCACAACAAAGAAGGGATACATTGCTTCAGAAATGTATGCAGAATGAACGCTTAAAGCAATTACTGCTCTCTCTCTCTCTCTCTCTCTCTCTCTCTCTCTCTCTCTCTCTCTCTCTCTCCACAGTTCGTTCGTTCTCTCTCTCTCCCACTATCTCTCTCTCTCTCTCTCTCAAGTTGTCTCCCCTTTGACCACGCTAGAGCTCTCTCTCTCTCTCTCTCTCTCTCTCTCTCTCTCTCTCTCTCTCTCACTCTCTCTCTCTCCACAGTTCGTTCGTTCTCTCTCTCCCCCCCTGTCTCTCTCTCTCTCTAGTTGTCTCCACTTTGACCACACTGTGGCTCTCTGTGTCTCTGTCTGTCTGTCTCACTCTCTCTCTCTCTCTCTCTCTCTCTCTCTCTCTCTCTCTCTCTCTCTCTCTCTCCCCCCTATCTCTAGTTGTCTCCCCTTTGACCACACTGTGGCTCTCTCTGTCCCTCTCTATCTATCTATCTCTCTTCTCTCTCTCTCTCTCTCTCTCTCTCTCTCTCTCTCTCTCCTCTCTCTCTTTTCTCTCTCTCTCTCTCTCTTTCTCTCTAGTTGTCTCCCCTTTGACCACACTGTGGCTCTCTCTGTCTCTCTCTCTCTCTCTCACTCTCTCTCTATCTATCTCTCTTCTCTCTCTCTATTTATCTCTCTTCTCTCTCTCTCTCTCTCTCTATCTCTCTCTCATTTTTATGTCAGGCAATGGATTCCGCCACCACTACCACACCACCCCACCCCACCCCACCCCACTCACCACCTCCACCTGATTTTTCCGTAAGACGATGATGTTTGAAGTGTAGTTTTGGTTGGTTTATGGTCTACACACTTGTAGATCTCACTCTGAAATGTCCACAAACATAGGCTTGGACTTCTCAGAGTCAAGCCATCTTAAGAGAGCTGCTGCTATAGTTATCTCCCAATCCATATCAGAGCATCAGAATGTGGCCTTTTTGAGAGTTCTACTCTAATTATGGAATAGAAGTGGGGCAGGAGTAGGGAAAGAGAAGTAGCGATTATAATGGAATACACCTTCTCGTCTAGGTGCAGTAAGAAATATTGCTGGCAAGCAAATACAATATTCATGTCTTTCATGTAACTCTACATCTCTAGTCTAGGACACGCGCACAGAGTACAATTTCACATTTTGCACATCTACACTTTAAAATTGAAACACACACTCACACACACATACACTCACACGCGCGCATGTTAAAATAGCTCGCTCAGAATAATTGTTGCCTCAAAATAGGAATATGAAAAAAAGATATGCTCACCATATATGCTGCCCTTAAGAGCAGACAGCAGGTTGAAAGCTCTCTTGTGCTTTCTCCCGGTTTGATCGTATTTGAGATCCAGCGTTGCTCGCATGAGGACCCTCATCACAGAGTCGCCCCCATGCTTTGCCACGCACTGCACCTCTCAATTTGTGATGCACAAACGGCTACATTCATCACAAGTTATTCCCACCACTGTCAAGTCATATACTACTTCACAGCAAACCTCTGTGTGTGTGTGTGTGTGTGTGTGTGTGTGTGTGTGTGTGTGTGTGTTGGTGTGTGTGTGTGTGTGTTGTTGTTGTTGTGTGTGTGTGTTGGTGTGTGTGTGTGTGTGTGTGTGTTGGTGTGTGTGCATGCATGCATGCTCAGATGTGTGTGTTTGTTCCTGTGCATGCAGTTGTGCTTTCAAGCTAGTACCAAATTAGCTCGTGACATTGGTCCATGCATCAAACCACTGAAACTGAAAAATACACAACTGGAAAGAGACTGTTGTAAAGTGGCACATATGTTCATTTCTCCAGAATGAATTTATCTCGTGAGAAATTCTAAGTAATTTCATGTTTTTCCTTTCAACATCTAACACACATTGCAGACATTTTTGTAATGAAAACTAATTCGTGTCACTTTGGACCTCCCAATGACAACAACATATTATCCAAGAATAATCTTTAATTGCTCATGCAAGAAATTTGGAAACACATAAATTGTTACATAAATTGTATACCATGTTCGATTTGGCTTCCTCTTCTTGAAGCATTGTGTTCAATTGCTCCAACTCATCCACGTGCTGCAGAGGGAATTAAAATCCTTCTGGAAGTGTGGCAACCGACTTCAGCTGCCTCTGTCCAACTGGTTCCATCCTTTTGATTATGGTCTTTAACATTTCCATCATTTCTGAGAGTATCCTTAATGTCCTTTCATTTTAGGGCCTGTCGCTTAAAACGAGAAGGAGAGACGGAAAGGTAACTGCTGCTAGTGCCATGCACGTCCTTATTTAAAGGAAAATTACGATAGTCCTCAACATAGCTACACTAAATTACATTCTTGAACACTTGAAACTGTTGTAAATGCTGATTCTTACCACTTGAATTTCCTGCACACTGTCTAAACCCAAACCTATTTTTGTTGCTGCGATACTTTCTAGACATGCATCTAGGCTTACATAGTTTTAGTTCTATTTTTTTATCAAAGTGAATGTTTCCTTGGTGATGAACAATAAATAGGGTCAAAAAGGTTTGATTCCAATATCCTTAGTTTCAGCTACAGCCTGCTCAAGAAAGTAGTTGTACCATCTTCATCCTTGCTGTTGTTTTGGAAGAAAATTTTGAGGATTAGCTGTTTTCTTTACAACCTGAGCATTTACGTGCATGGTCTCCAGTCATTCGAAGCTCATGCACAGTCAAACACATAAGCTATATATAGTGGTGGGCTTACGATTGCTTGACTGGACTGGACGACTGGTGGGGCGGGAAGGCAATTGACTGAGGAAGCTTCAAGTGGGAGCAGTAGCTATGACTCATTTGACTGCTGCTGTTGAGACTGCTGCTGCGGCGACTCCTGCTGCAGCGATGGCGGTCCCTGCTGCTGCGGTCCCTGCTGCTGTGGTTTCTGCTGCTGTGCCTACTCCTGCTGCGGTGACTGCGGTCCCTGCTGCTGTGCCTACTCCTGCTGCGGTCCCTGCTGCTGTGGTTTCTGCTGCTGTGCCTACTCCTGCTGCGGTGACTGCGGTCCCTGCTGCTGCGGCGACTACGGTCTCTGCTGCAGCGGTCCCTGCTGCTGCGGCGATGGCGGTCCCTGCTGCTGTGGTTCCTGCTGCTGTGGTTCCTGCTGCTGCGGCGACTCCTGCTGCGGTGACTGCGGTCCCTGCTGCTGTGGTTCCTGCTGCTGCGGCGACTGCTGCGGCGGTGACTGCGGTCCCTGCTGCTGCGGCGACTCCTGCTGCGGTAACTGCGGTCCCTGCTGCTGCGGCGACTCTTGCTGCGGTGACTGCGGTCCCTGCTGCTGCGGTCCCTGCTGCTGTGCCTACTCCTGCTGCGGTGACTGCTGTCCCTGCTGCTGTGCCTACTCCTGCTGCGGTGACTGCGGTCCCTGCTGCTGCGGTCCCTGCTGCTGCGGCGATGGCGGTCCCTGCTGCTGCGGTGACTGCGGTCCCTGCTGCTGCGGCGACTCTTGCTGCGGCACTGGCATCTTGGATTGCTGTCACTGCTTCTTTGTGGACTTATTTGGTGTACGCTGTAGAAATGAGAGTTTGCCCCTTGTGGGGTGATGCATCTCACCGGTGAAGGTGGACTGATGGGCTCTGGGGACTGTTCAGGACTATCCCTGTAAAGAAACGACGCAGTAAATTTTATTTGTACTGTGTTTGCAGTACATAGCAGGTGATTAGATTACATTACAAAAATCTTAAATAAAACTGAAATGACTAAAATACCTTAACGTGTAGAAATTGAATATGCCTTATATTCTTACTTCTGCAGTTTTGAAGAAATCACAAATGAAAATATAATATTGACGGTGAAAATGATATGAATACAGTATGAAAAGTGCTATGAAATTGCCTTGTCAGAAGGAGAATTAAAGGAAGAGAATCCTGAAAGAAGGGTGAGTAGCATAATTACCAAAACTGGGTAAACTTTTTCCTCCATTTGCCAACACCACAATCTAGTTCTGACTCGGTGGTGGGGCCGATGTCTGTCTGCTCCAGGGCTCTCTCCTGGACCTGAATCAGCTTTCTGTAATCATCTTTAAACAGAAATTCCTTTTCCACACTGCACGTCAGTGACATAGTCATGAGACGACAATAGAAATGTTGAAAGTTCGTTTGGCAGATATATCATGCATTAACTGTCGCAATGCAATTATTATTCGTACTTGCACATTACTCATTTTTTAACGGCATGAAATAATTGCCTACATTTTAATGACTGGAAAGAAAATAGACAGGATCAAAATATAATCTTAACAAGAACAAACATTATCGTAGCTTTCTTCATAAAAAGATTTTTGATTTGAGACTAACATGTACTGAGTAATGTACTAAGCAGGAAGGAGAGGATCCCATCCTACGGTGTGCTGTTTCGGGCCGCCCTTGGTCCAGCTGCTGGAGTTCGGTCCTGGAAGCTCCATGACCATGGGCTCCAGCCGATGACGGTGGCAACTAGTGGCTGCTGCTGTGTGCGATTTTCTCAGACTTCACCCAGGAAGACAGGTGAAGGTAAAAGTTCATTTTGTAGACACATTTACCATATCTTTTGACAAACTATTGTTTCACTTCTGGACAAGGAGCCATCCTGTTCTTTGTCTAACAACAGCTCACAGTGACAACCGAGGCAAAGGGAAAATACTTACCACCAGTCCTTAATATTTTTTTGATCCGGTGTGACGGCCTGGATGAATTTGGTGGGATGACTTTTCTGATCCACACATTATCACACCGGTTATCATCAGGACACTTGCACGTGAAATCATCTAGGTTCACCCACACAGTAGGGACAATGGCCACCTCACCCTTGCCATCAGTTCCACAGAACTTAAAAAGGTGGTACATAGGACTCATACATAGACACGTAAAAATGCGTGTGTGTGGTTAATTTGCTTCTAAACTGCTCGTGCACAAAACATAATTTAATGAAATTCAAATAAAATAGGGCTTTCATGATTCAAACCGGGACACACAAACTGACTGTGACGTACTTGTTCTTTAATCAAATTAACTCGTTTAAATGTCTAGGGGAAGAACTAGAGCACGCACCTTCACTCCTCCATTCAAACGCTAGATGGTAATTGTCTAAATGAAGCAATGGCAAAAACAGTATCAATTCAAAGGAAGTAGTTTAATTTTCATAAATGCATTTACCTGTGAACGGTGAATGGGCGCCCAGCGCCACAAAAATGCATAGAATGCAAGTAGAAGCAATCAATTCATTTCCACAAATTGAAGCGAGACAAGTAAAACAAACAATGAAAAGAAAGATGTCTGCCCGAGCCGGGGTAATTAACTAAATGTACTTATCTGACCCTTTCGATGAAAACGTGCAGTTGGAGAAGCACGGACCTATACCCCACGCTCACCGCGTCAGCACAGGGGTTGGAATTGGGGGAAGGGGGTCTGAGTGCACCGACATTGCAGCCGGTGACCCTGGAGGGAAATCACCACAGTCGATGAAAACAGTTGAACTGGGCATTCTTTCGTTCTCTCTCTCTCTCTGGCATTTCTTCTTCTTCTGCGTCGTGTCGAAGGAACTGGCTCCTACGTCTTCTTCTTCTTCTTCCTCGGACAGGAGTCGGTCTGCTTTCCAACAAGACAGGCCACCACACTTTAGCAAAGCAGGCAAGCAGGCTGGCAGGCAAGCTGGCTGTTCAACATTCCACCACCCCCTGGCAGAGGGGTTCGCTTCCAGCCGGCTCCGGGCAGGCTGAGGTTTCTCACTACTATCATCACTCCTCTTACATGGCCACTGCCAAGGGAAGAAAACACCTACACCAAGCAGGGCGCCGATGTCACTGCTCTTGCTGAAAATAAATGTTATGACGCCACGAGCATCCGGCGACACTCGTTTAAATAACTTCGCTGACGTCACCAAGTTCAGCCAGTCCAATCACAACTGTCCATCCCACTCCACTCTGACTGGTCAATTCACACGTTGAAAGTCACAGGTTGGTCAGCGCTAAAACGCCAGTGGAGTCCACTACACTGGTAACGCTTTCAAGTCATTCAACTACACAGGGGTCAATTCTATACTGACACCGGCTCAGGGCAATGAAAAAACCTCTAAAGCTACGGCTCAGCAGACGCATTTTAAACATTTCTAGTAATACTAATAACCAGAAGGCATGCAAAAACGTTGTCTCGCCACACCTCCCTACCACAATGAGAAAAAATGTTATGGAAATGACATTTTTTCACAATTCACAATTCAATCAAGAAAACAATCAACTCTCAAGCAACAGGGGACCCTGGGTTACGTGGTCTATTTTACCACTAGGATAGTCGGTACAGAACTAATCAGAAAAGACTACATCAGCCTCACTCAACAATACCTAACATTCCGTTACCCCGACCACCTCCCAGGAATGATGCCACCCTCTCACTGACTTCACACACTAATTCAAAAATCATCACACCACACCACAAAACTCACCTCAAACTTCAAAATGAACCTTTATGGGTTTTAGGATTATACAACTAATAATCATAACAGGGGTTAGTCTCATTTAGTCGCCTTTTACGACACGTGCAACTGCACGGTGGGCCAATTCTTGTTCCCCGTACCCACAGGGGTAAGAGAAAACCACTTTCCTCTAACATCAAACAGGAACACCTCAAAACTCTTTCCCCTTCCAGGGCATCGTTCACTCACTGTAATCGGGATAGAGCATCGGCCACAACATTGGCCTTCCCAGCCACATGGGTTACTACTATTGGAAATTCTTGTAAGATCAAACTCCACCGGAGTAACCGTTGGTTTTTATTCTTGAGAGTCTTAAGGAACACTAAGGGATTGTGATCTGTATACACTTGTACTTCATGAGCCGAGTGCCTGAGATACACTTCAAAATGCACTAATGCTGTCAACATACTCAGAGCCTCCTTTTCAATGGTAGAATAATTCTTCTGATGGGATAGAAACTTTCTAGAGAAATATGCCACAGGGTGGTCAAACCCATTCTCATCCAATTGTATTAACACCGCTCCCATGGTTGAATCAGACGCATCCACCATCAATCTAAAAGGCTGACTAGGATCAGGGGTTTTAAGTACAGGGTTACAGGAGAGCACTCGCTTGAGTCTCTCAAAGCTTTTCTGACACTCGTCATCCCACTTGAAACCTCTTTCCTTCTTCAACAAATTTGTTAATGGCAGCGCTAGCTGTGAGAAGTTACAACAAAACCGGCGGTAATACCCCACCATTCCTAGAAATCGTCTCACTGTCTTTCGATTCGTAGGAGCTAGCATTTCTACTATAGTCTTCACTTTTTCCTGTCTAGTGCGCACTTGACCACTTCCAACTTCATGACCGAGATAAGTAATGGTTGTTTTTCCAAACTCACTCTTAGCGAGATTCACTGTTAAATTCGCCTCTTTCAAACGACACAGCAACTGATCAAGTTGGCTCAAGTGCTCCTTCCAATCACTGCTGTATATCACTATGTCATCTATGTAAGCATGACATCCCGGTATGTCTCTGGTGAGTTCATTCACTAAACGTTGAAACGTAGCTGGGGCGTTTTTCAGCCCGAAAGGTAAAACCTTATACTGGTAAAGTCCGTCGGACGTCACAAATGCAGATATCTCTTTAGCTCTATCAGACAAAGGAATCCCATAATATCCTTTTAATAGGTCGAGCTTAGTGATGAACCTGGCATTGCCTACATTATCCACACAGTCATCTATGCGGGGTATGGGATAGGAATCCGCTTTCGTCACTGCATTCACTCGCCTATAGTCTGTACACATCCGCCATCCATTCACTCCCTTCCGAACCATTACACACGGAGAGCTCCAACTACTAGAGCTAGGCTCGATCAAATCATGTTGTAATAGAAACTGTACCTCTCCTCTCAATGCATCTCTCTTCTCTCCTACTACTCGATAGGCATGTTGCTTCACCGGAGAAGTACTAGGGTCTAGCAATTCAATATCATGGGTCATCAAGTGGGTACGGTGTGGCACATCCGTGAACAACATGGGGTAGCGATTCAACACATCTTTCACCCCTTCTCTCTCTTTCTCTGTCAGATGAGTCAACATGCTTTCTGGATGGTGATACAAATACACATTGCTCGTATCCGCTTTCATCCCCACTTCTTCTCGACTCCCTTCATCCTCACCTGACTTAATCATTATAGCACACACTCGAGCATTCTTCTCGTGACCTTCACTCTCTGGACATTTCTTCAACATGTTCACATGGCACAACCGTTCCTTCCTGCGACCTCCAGGAGTACTAACAACATATGTCACATCCCCCACCCGTCTCTTCACCTCGTACGGTCCTAGGTACCTAGCTGAGAGGGAACCACCTGGGACAGGGGATAGCATCAGTACTTTGTCTCCCGGCTCGAACTTCCGATCTCTAGCTTTCTGATCATACCATTCTTTCATCTTCACCTTCTTCTTCCCCAAGTGAGCATTCGCACACTTCACCGCCCTCATCATCCGTTCCTTCAACTCACTCACGAATGTCGCTACATCCTGGTCTTTTGGTCCATCTATCCATTTGTCTTTCACTACCTTCAAAGGGCCTCTCACCTCGTGACCAAATACGAGCTCGAAAGGTGTGAATCCTAAAGACTCTTGAACCGAATCCCTAGCAGCAAACATCACGAAAGGAATGTCATCTGGCCACTTGTGTGGCTCATTCGAACAGTAGCATCTTAACATCTCTTTCAAGGTATGATGAAAACGTTCCAACACTCCCTGACTCTGAGGATGATACGGACTACTCATCACATGTGTGATGCCTAGATCTTTCAACGCGTCTTCAAAACTCTGTGACGTGAAATTGGTACCCCTGTCAGTCTGCACCTCCCGTGGCAATCCAAATACAGAAAAGAACTTCAGCATCGCCTCTCTCACAGACTTAGCAGTGATGTTCCTTAGAGGAACAGCCTCAGCAAATCTAGTAGTCATGCACATCAGGGTAAGTAGATACTGGTATCCACCTCGACTCTTTGGCAGCGGGCCAACACAATCCATCAGCACCCGTGAAAACGGTTCCTGCACCACTGGAATAGGTCTAAGACACACTTTCGGTTCATCCAAACCTTTCTTTCCCGATTGCTGACAGACAACACACTGCTTGCACAACCTCTTCACCTCCCTCAGCATTCCGGGCCACACGAAGTGCTGCCGCAACCGCTGGTACGTCTTGGTCACTCCCCTGTGTCCAGCCATAGGGCTGCTATGTGCTAGATCCAACACCATCTGTCTGTACCTACGGGGCAATACTATAGCACATCTCTCCTTCCAACTCTCTGATCGGAGCGCACCTCGGGGTCTACTTCTCAGCATCAACACCTCTTCTCTCAGGAAATACCCAGGGGAATCATTCATCTCCTTCTCATCCTCCGCTCGCTCGTACAGAGTGCGGGTATCCGAATCTACTTTCTGCTCCTCCACTAGAGCCGTTCTCCCTCCCACTGTCTCATGATTCAAGATCAACTGCTCTGTCCCCTCAACACGTCCCTCCAAATCCTCACTGGACTCACTCTCCCCCTCGGGCGACAGGAACGTACCCCTCAAATCCACATCCTGACTTTCCCCTCTCCTCCGGGCAGACCGGGTTACCACTCCACAGGGATAGACTTCCTCACTTCCCTCTCCCTTCTCACTTTCCCCTCCCTGGGAAGATCCGTGCATCACAGGTGCTTCTACCTCCTTCAACGCGAGAGCAGCCTCCTCCGAACCAACCATCCCCAACCGATCGGCCAAATCGTTCCCCAGCACTACGTCCACCCCTAGGCTGTATATCTCTGGAGCCACGCCCACTATCGCAAGACCGCTATAGTCTCTCGCCTCTAGCCTCACTTCATGTAGAGGACTAGTATGCATTGCACTCCCAGAGTCAACCCACAACACATCCTTCCCGATTCCCGTTCTTCCCCAATCAGCAACGGCGTCAAACCTCACCATGGAAACCTCCGCTCCGGTGTCACGCAGCACAGAGACAGGTACCTCAGTATCTCCCACCCACAACTTCCCAGGGGTCACATGCGGATTTCTACTCTTCCAAACTCCTCTCCTTGAAGACCATCCGTGACTCTCATCCAACTCTCTCTCTCTCAACCCGACTCCCTCCATCACCTCTCGATCTAATCCTTTCTCTCTCACCCTCACACCAAGATTCTTCACTAAGCCTACACGCGGTCGATTATCAAAAATCACCCTCTTCCTGCAGTCACGACTCATGTGTCCCATCCTTCCACAACTAAAGCATTTGATGCTTTTCAGTGGTTGACCTACAGTCCGTCCACTTCCCTTGCTGACATCAGTCGACTTCTCACTCTTCCCTGACTTAGGATTTCTCCCTTCCTCCCGACTCTTCCTATGACCACTTCCCACATGAAGCAGGTGGTAGTCGTCTGCCAACGAAGCTGCCTGGTCAATCCTCTCTACCTTCCTCTCCCCTAGGTAGACTCGAATCTCATCCGACACCGAGTTCTCGAACTGCTCCATCATAAACACCTGTTTCAGACGATCCAAATCAGCAGATGCCTCAACAGCCACACACCATCTGTCAAACGTGCCATGCAATCGATATGCAAAGTCCCTGAACGACTCTCTCTCTCCCTTCTTGCAATTCCTGAATTTCTGTCTATAGGCTTCAGAAGTGAGAGCATACTTCTTCAGAACTTCAGCTTTCAATGTCGCATAATCAGTCTCTTCTTTGGGCAAAGTGGTGTAAACTTCCGCAGCTTTCCCAATCAGAACGCTACCCACTATGACAGTCCAATTCTTCCTCTGCCACCTCAAACTCTCGGCTTGTTTCTCAAATGCAGCGAAAAAACCTTCCACATTCATCTCAGAAAACACCGGAACTCCTGTGTATCTTCTCAAATCAATCTCACCCTCTCTCTCCCTCCTGACCCTTTCTTCCTCCTCTTTTTCCTTCCTCTCTCTCTCCATCTCCACCTTGCTCTTTTCTAGCTCCAATCTCTCTCTCTCCAACTTATCAGCGTCTACCCTAGCTCTCTCTGCCGCCTCCATCTTCTCTCTCTCCAACCTTTCAGATTCTATCCTGGCTTTCTCTGCCGCCTCCATCTTCTCTCTCTCCAACCTTTCAGATTCTATCCTGGCTTTCTCTGCCGCCTCCATCTTCTCTCTCTCCAACCTTTCAGCTGCTTCCACTTCCAATCTCTTCTCTCTTTCACTCGCTTCTATTCTCTTCAATTCCACCTCCCTGTCCAAATTCTTCATTCTCTCAGCTGACTCTATTTCCATCTTGCGCATCTCCCATTCATGCTGCCTTTGTTTTTCCTCATTCATCTCTCTCTCCCTCCTCTTTCCCCCATCCGGATCCATCTTCAGCACATTCTCCTCAGCCTTCCTATCATTCACGAACTTAATTAGAGCTTCTTGCTTGGCAACTTTTGAAACCCCTTTGCTGACATCCATACCATATCTCTCAATCATTTCGTCCAAACCCTGTTTATCCAAAGACAAAATCTCCGACAACGTCGGCCACTCTCCTTTCTCCGCCATGACTAATTTATCAAATCCCCAACCACTAAAGAGCAAGCTAGCAAACCTCCCACACTAAGTATCTACTCAATTCCTAAGAATAGTCAAATCAAATACTAAGCAAGGTTCACACAAACAGCAAGGCATGAGAGCAACAAGGTGAATCAAAAACAAAAATGGCAGTTCAGGTCATATCACTCTCGCTCAAGGCACAGACACTCCAAATTTAACTGTAAAACATGAATTCAGATTTACTTTACTTTTGCATTTCGTTCAAATTATCCCGCGACGAAAGACCCCCAAATGTGACGTACTTGTTCTTTAATCAAATTAACTCGTTTAAATGTCTAGGGGAAGAACTAGAGCACGCACCTTCACTCCTCCATTCAAACGCTAGATGGTAATTGTCTAAATGAAGCAATGGCAAAAACAGTATCAATTCAAAGGAAGTAGTTTAATTTTCATAAATGCATTTACCTGTGAACGGTGAATGGGCGCCCAGCGCCACAAAAATGCATAGAATGCAAGTAGAAGCAATCAATTCATTTCCACAAATTGAAGCGAGACAAGTAAAACAAACAATGAAAAGAAAGATGTCTGCCCGAGCCGGGGTAATTAACTAAATGTACTTATCTGACCCTTTCGATGAAAACGTGCAGTTGGAGAAGCACGGACCTATACCCCACGCTCACCGCGTCAGCACAGGGGTTGGAATTGGGGGAAGGGGGTCTGAGTGCACCGACATTGCAGCCGGTGACCCTGGAGGGAAATCACCACAGTCGATGAAAACAGTTGAACTGGGCATTCTTTCGTTCTCTCTCTCTCTCTGGCATTTCTTCTTCTTCTGCGTCGTGTCGAAGGAACTGGCTCCTACGTCTTCTTCTTCTTCTTCCTCGGACAGGAGTCGGTCTGCTTTCCAACAAGACAGGCCACCACACTTTAGCAAAGCAGGCAAGCAGGCTGGCAGGCAAGCTGGCTGTTCAACATTCCACCACCCCCTGGCAGAGGGGTTCGCTTCCAGCCGGCTCCGGGCAGGCTGAGGTTTCTCACTACTATCATCACTCCTCTTACATGGCCACTGCCAAGGGAAGAAAACACCTACACCAAGCAGGGCGCCGATGTCACTGCTCTTGCTGAAAATAAATGTTATGACGCCACGAGCATCCGGCGACACTCGTTTAAATAACTTCGCTGACGTCACCAAGTTCAGCCAGTCCAATCACAACTGTCCATCCCACTCCACTCTGACTGGTCAATTCACACGTTGAAAGTCACAGGTTGGTCAGCGCTAAAACGCCAGTGGAGTCCACTACACTGGTAACGCTTTCAAGTCATTCAACTACACAGGGGTCAATTCTATACTGACACCGGCTCAGGGCAATGAAAAAACCTCTAAAGCTACGGCTCAGCAGACGCATTTTAAACATTTCTAGTAATACTAATAACCAGAAGGCATGCAAAAACGTTGTCTCGCCACACTGACCAATTGAGTAACCTGGTTTAGCCATCTGCTTTCTCTAAGGACCAACTATGCACAGGTATTCAGTAGACAGTAGATATTATTTCATGTGAATCAAAGGAAGGAGAACAAACTCTTTCCTATGTGGAAGCATAACACATTTGCTTTGTATTTCACTCATTTTTGCAGTTTCTATATATCCTGATAATGCTGATGCTGCTACGATGTAAACATTTAGAGAAGTAGCTGGAAAGTCAAAGAAAGCTCTTGTCTTTTCAAAACGTTCCACAACAACTACATGTTCAACATGTTCCGTAATGGTCAAAATGTTACGAATTAAGAAATATGTATTCCTTATCCGCACACAATTATTGCCTGTTGAAGCCGAGTAGAAAATCCCATTGTATAGTGAATTTGTATAGTGAATTTGTATAGTGAATTTGTATAGTAAATTTGTATAGTGAATTTGTATAGTGAATTTGTATAGTGAATTTGTTCAAATTGAATGCAGCTTTCTGGCTTCACACAACGTGGCAACGGTCTATGACTCTGTTTAATTTTAGGAATATTATTAAGTGGACACGTTTCTTTACTCTGCAATGATACACCTTTCTTCTCATATAGCCTTCTTATAAGTTGCTGCAATGGAAACTGGGGTTTGCGAACTTGTTTCTTTAACTGACCAAGAGAGTTTTCAAAAGGAAATGCAGAGTAGGAATCAAGTCGGCCAAACATTTTTACATCAGCAGCAATATGTGCGAGGCAATGAACATTGTACACTAAAAAGCCCAAGCCATAATGCTTCTCAGCTTCACTAACAAACAAACACAAGAGATCAGAACTAGCCAAACAATGGACAGCAACAAACAGTAAAAGAAAATGCTGGTAGAAAACATGAGGAATGTTACCTTTTAATGCTACCACACCAGAATACAACAGGAACTGTCTGAATTCTGTCGCTTTTCATCGTTCAAACTCACTGAGACAACGACACTTGCGACAAAATTCACGGGGAATTTACATCTTGATTACTTCGAGACTGTTTGAAATCTGCCTGATAGAATTTTGACCAAGCCTTATGCATTTGCTAAATTGGACTATTCACGCAGAACGTCAGAAGCCGTCGAACTTCCCCCAAGCATACTAAGTGCATATAATCCCCCGGGAACTGACTTACCATGCCTAAAGACAAACAGTTCAGTGGAGAACGTCCTGTGTGGTGATTAGAATCTCTCATTCGGTCAAATGAAACATCAGTTCTCAGTGGACCATTCACCTCAGGAAATGCCATCGTATATGCCCATTCTTCTTTCTGCTTACTCTTATCACAACCGTAGTATCCTAAATGTCCTTTTATTTAAATTACATAAGCATGAGCTGGAGCATCACATATTACGCATGAGAATCTTATTAAAGATGTAGGTCTACATGTCTGATTTCCGTTGTTAATATTGACAGGTCCTCTTTCGAGTGTCTGCATTTCTCTAATAAAATCACTGAGGTATTCATAAATATTAGGGGCTTTACTCTCACCACAGTACAATCCTATTACAAAAGGATCAAGCGAAAGTGGTTTGGAAACTCGTTCCAAGAATGGCCCAGAAGCTGGTGTTTCCATTCTTGAAAATTGGCAAACCATCAATGTTCACTGGAAGCAAAATAGTAGGAAGCTGAATACGGCTGCCTCGATTCGACAGAAATTCCAAAAGAATCTTTGATGATCTAGACAGTGACTCCAGAATGCCAAAGTGAAACTACGACCCTCCCGATATTTCTTTTATTTTGTATTCACGGGGGGTTTCCAGCACAGTTCTTGCGTCTTTCGGGAGAGATGGGAAAAATATACAAAGAATGGACAGAAGTGCAGAGAGAGAGAGAGAGAGAGAGAGAGAGAGAACGAACGAACGAACGAACGGTTTATTTGTTAGGCCAAAGGACTATCACAACTTACAAAATTGAAGCATCTGCAGCAGCAATCTTTACAGCATCTTGTCTTCTCTTAAATGCATAATACATGAACATAGCTAATGAACGTATTGTAATGAAGTCCTGCGTGGACAATAGGGTTCCCAGTTCCTCTCTTGTGTACGTGTTACTGAGCATTGAGGCATATCTCTGTCTCAGATCTTCATACACTGGACAAGCAAGGAGAAAGTGCACTTCACATTCAACTTCCTCTCTGCAAGCAGGGCATATATATAATTTATCGGAATCATCATTGGAATATCTAAGTTTATGGATGTACAGTTCACTAAATCCTGCCCGGAAGCTGATGAAGACATCTCTAAAGGGCTTTTTGTCTAAAGCAAACAAATACCTCTCTTTCCTCCAAATAGGTTTGATTATCCTATAAAATGTGTATCTAGAACTATTTTCCAAGACCATGGTCCACTCATCTTTAAAGTCTAAAATCATACGTCTTTTTAGTTCTCTAATGAAAGCACGTTCATTTGTTACATTCTGGTTTTCCCATACTTGTCCAAAATCATATTTGTACAGTAATTCTTTGATCTTACATGCCCAACTTCCTTGATTATTTGAACTCAACATCATTCTGTACACCATGTTCGGGTAACGTACATTTTCCATCCTCAACACTTTCAACCAGTATCTAATTGAGCGGAGTAGTCCATTTATACGAAGTGGATACCTTCCAGTTTCCCCATAAACGATTTTGTTTGGTGCCATAACGGGTAGGTTTAAAAATCTCTTTAAGATTTCTAGATGAACAGATTCAATGACGGAACCGTCGTAAATACCCCATATTTCAGAGGAATACAGCAGTATGCTAGCAACCTGGGCGTCAAACATTTTGAAAAATGCATCGGGTGATAAACATTGCAACTTCCTGATACATCTAATGACTTGAGTTGCACTAGCTTTCGCTCGCAACAATAGGTCCGACTGAAGCATTTTGAAGGAGACTTTGGTGGTGAACAGCGACCCAAGGTACCTGTATTCATGGACGATCTCTAAAATGTAGTCACCTAAGTACCATCTGTCGTGCTGGGCTAAATGTCCACCATTCCTAAACACCATTACCTTGGGAGAGAAAGAGAGAGAGAGAGAGAGAGAGAGAGAGAGAGAGAGAGAGAGAGAGAGAGAGAGAGAGAGGGAGCAATCAAAGGAATGCCAAATGATGAAGCCCACATTCCCAGTTCAAAAGAAAGTTCTGCTTCATCTGTAGTCGTTGATTCACTTTCTTCAGAGTCAGAGTCAGAAAAAATGTCGGTATCCGAAAAATTTCTCTGGCGAGGTGAGTCTTCATCACTTTCATCAGCTTCGTTAAAAAAATATTTCCACTCGCTGTCAGCAGGGCAACTAGACATGCATTCCTTTGATTCTCTCAGAGTATCTTCCCCCTCAGTTTCACCAGGCACTGCAGAAACATCAAGCACACACTTGGCTCTAGTCTGTCTAGAATCAACTTCATTTTCATCGACTGCTGCACATGCTACACTTGATTTTTCCCCTCTCCAGCGTTTAGACTGGTGACATGTTTCGTTTAGGTCAGGCTCATATAGCTGTTCAGTCGGCCTCTCAGCGTGAGACTGAAGGGAGAGAGATTCTGCCAAACATTCTGACATCAGAGACTTGACTGATTTTCTAATCCTTCTCCGGGTTGACCAATACGATCTCGTACATGAACTCTCTTTAGAGGAACCAGAATTCATTTTTCTCCTTAATATCCGAGTTTGCTGATGGCAAGAGATGATGGTGGAAATTAACGTAGGCCTACCTTATACTAGTGGGTGAACAGACGCGCTTCCCCTGGAGTTCCACACAGTTCAAATGGCCCGCGCAAAGTGCCGATGGAATTTTTTCTCACGGGGCTCAGAGCTCGCAGAGGTCACATGATAATCCGGACATTTGTCTGCCGAGGCGCTGGCTCTCTCATGGCATCGGGCCTCCTGCCGGGATGTCACGTGCCTGTGGCAGGTCATGTATGCATCCCAGTAGTGGCCGTGCCAGCTTGCCATGTGCCGGCATGCAGGGGGTCGTATACGTTGTATATATTGTATACATAGAGCCAGTGTAGCCGACTCAAACCAGAGATACTATAGTAACCAACATTAGGCCTTTAGGCCTGGCCGGATAAGCCCAGGATTCTGTGCTAGCTTGGTCTATGTCTCTCTGTCTGTCTCTATATATGTCTGTCTGTCTGTCTGCCTCTCTCTGTCTGTCTCTGTCTGTCTGTCTGTCTGTCTGTCTCCCTCTCTCTCTCTCTCTCTCTCTCTCTCTCTCTCTCTCTCTCTCTCTCTCTCTCTTCTCTCTCTCTCTCTCTTACCACATTTGAATATTTTGCCTCAAGGGCTGAATGTAAGAAAGGCACTACTGCCTAATTCACTACCCTTGTAAAATAAAGTTTGTTCGTTCGTTCGTTCGTTCTCTCTCTCTCTCTCTCTCTCTCTCTCTCTTACAGTTTGAATAATTCGTAACACTGTCAACAATTTATCTAGAAGCATCACACTGCACCACAAATGTGGGGACACTACTACATGAAAGTCAGTTTATCTTGTCTGCAAAATCATGCTTTCCGTTTAAACTGCGTGTTGATAATATATTGTCAGCTGATGGAAAAAGATCAATAGATGTTATTTTTTCAGCTGTTCCCTGCTGCTACGCGACTGAAACTAGTCGATAATGAAGAGAGTCTCCAACAGATGAATGGCCACCAAACCCTGAGCGGAAATTGTGCCAGCTTGATAGGAACAGCTGAAAAGAGACCTGAAAGAGTTACTTCCCCTTCAACACACGACTACTGTCGCTATGGTCTTTGACTGTAGTACTCGAAATACTGCAACTCCAGCAGCGACGAGGATGGAATTGCCGGACACTGCCAGTGGAGGTTGGATGCAGAGGTTTTGCGATAAGGCCATTTAGTTCCTCAGGGGACCAGGGGCTGAGTCTGCAGATGTGGCAGAGGAGCTCCAAGTTGTGGCAGAGACCGCATTCTAATCCTTGTAGTGTGAATTTAGCGAGATGTCGCTAAATCTGGATGAACTATTGCAATCTTGATGCGCGCGCACGCACGCGCGCACACACACACACACACACACACACACACACACACACACACACACACACGAAATTTGCTGCTTGAGACCGCCCCTGGCATAGTTACTGGAGCAGGCCCCGAAAGCTGATGAGGAGGGCATCGAACGGCTAGGGCCGAATGTTTTCTCCAAGAGCTGCGACAAGACCTTATAGAGTTACTTCCCCTCATTTAGACGACTAGTACTCGAAGAATTGCCTCCCTATTTGGACTGTTGTGACTCTGTGCTCCATGAGTTTGTGGATCCGGCTCCAGCAGTTCTCTTAGTTAGCTCTAGACAACATCAGTGCACATGTACCACCGAAGATATCGCGTAGGATTTGATGTACGAGGTGCGATTAAAAAGTTCTCCGACTGTTCTTCTTGCAGAGTGAGCGCAGGACAGTCATGCGCGCGCAGCGTGATGTAGATACAATTTGTCAGTTTTGTGATCACGTTCGAGTACTCATCTGCGATGTCAGGATGTACCTCAAACTTGAGAAGAGAGCAAAGCGTCAAATTCTGTGACAAACTCGGGAAATCGGCAACAGAAACACTTGAAAGGTTGAAGCAAGCCCATATGGCAATGAAGCAAAATGCCGAACGCAGTGTTTTGAGTGGCGCTCGCGGTTCAAGAGGGGAGGGGCATCCCTGGAAGATGACGAGAAGGCAGAGCGACATTCAACGAGCACAACCTCCGAAAACGTCGAAGAGATTGCTCGCATTGTGCGTAAAGATCGTCGTATCACAAGTAATGAAGTTGCTGATATCTTCAATGTGTTGTTTGACGCAGTGCAGGCAATCCTCACAGCCACTTTGAACATGCACCGCTATGCTGCCGAGTTCGTGCCCAGGCTTCTGACTCCCAAGCAGAAGCAGCACCATGTCGAGGTCTGTGGAGATCTCCTTCAAAAAGCTCGGGATGATCCTACCTTCGAACTTGATGAGGATAGTCACCGGTGATGAGACCTGGGTCTATGACTATGGCTGAAATGGTCGTTGTCCCCAACATTTCCGGACATAGTACTCGGAGTACTCTGTCCGATCAGGCAGAGTACTCGGTGTTTGAAATCTCGTCCTTACAATCACGTGACATACCGATGACCATGTGATATATCGCGACATGTTATTCACTCGGCGGTCTCGTTCTCGTTCAAATGCCGAGATTTCAAACACCGAGTACTCTGTATAATCGGACAGACTCGGAGTACTCTGTCCGGAAATGTTGGGGACAACGACCATTTCAGCATGACTATGACCCAGAGACCAAACAGCAGTCTTCTCAGTGGAAGAGCCCACATTCTCCGAGACCGAAGACGGTGAGGCAGGTCAGGAGCACGACCAACTGCGTGCTTGTCGTTTTTTCGACATTCGCGGAGTGGTGCACCGGGAATTCGTTTCCCAGGGTCAGACTGTCGATGCCGAGTTCTGTTGCACTGTTTTGAGGCGTCTGTGAGAAAACATTCGATGCCAGTGACCTGAACTGTGGCGCAATGGCAACTGGGTGCTCCAACATGACAATGCGCTAGCTCACAGTGCATTAAAAACGCGCGAGTTTCTGGGCTGCACCAGCACGATCGTAGCTCCACATCCGCCCTACTCCCCGGATTTGATTTACTGTGATTTCTTCCTCAAGATAAAATTCAAGTAGAAAGGTCGCCAATTTCACACTGTGGATGAGATAAAGCGAGCATCGCAGATGGCAGTCGACACCCTCAATGAGCGGGACTTCCAGAGAGCCTACCAAGAATGGCAGAAGCGCTGGAAGCAGTGTATCACTGCCCAAGATAACTACCTCGAAGGCGACGGTGGTCAAATTTGAATAAGGTATGTTTGCAGCTTGTTATAGGCGTAGCTCGGGGACTTTTTGATCGCACTTCATAAGATGAAAGTACGTCAAGTCTGAAACAACTTACTTGCCCTCTCTCCATCACTTGCCACTAGCCTTCTCTCCAACTGTTCATCGAGCCCTTTTGAGGCTTCATCGCTATGGTAAATGGAGGGACCGTCTTGGATTTTCTCTCATTTGGAAGCAATGCCTTTCATGTGTTGCCAGCCTCTAGTTTTGTATTGTGTTATATGAAACGCGGTAACAAACGGCCGAAGCCGCTTCTCCGCCCCTCGATCGTCCCTTTACCACAGCGCCCACACTAAATATCTACGTCTTTGTCGGTGTCTGATGAAGTGAGACTTTGGCATGGCACAAGAGTCTGATTGTCTTGTGATAGCACGTGCTGGGTGGAGCACTTGGAAACGGTTGACATATGAAGCTCTTACACAATTAAGTGAGCTTTGCTGTGAAGACTGGCAAAATACTGCTTGAATTTCATGTTAAAGGCATGCACACGTTTACACTATTTCAGTACCTTATATCAGGGATATATCCAGTCTTATCTTGCCCAGATTCCCATACTGCTCAGATGTCCATCTGATTTCAACCTACCCAGGCTTCCATATTGTCTGATTTTCATACTGCTCCGATTTCCATCCTGCCCAGATGTCCATCTTGCCTGAATTCCATCCTACCTAGATGTCCATCTTGCCTGATTTCCATCCTGCCCAGATGTCCATCTTGCCTGATTTCCATCCTACCCGGGCTTCCATATTGTCTGATTTTCATACTGCTCCGATTTCCATCCTGCCCAGATGTCCATCTTGCCTGAATTCCATCCTACCTAGATGTCCATCTTGCCTGATTTCCATCCTGCCCAGATGTCCATCTTGCCTGATTTCAACCTACCCAGGCTTCCATATTGTCTGATTTTCATACTGCTCCGATTTCCATCCTGCCCAGATGTCCAGCTTGCCTGAATTCCATCCTACCTAGATGTCCATCTTGCCTGATTTCCATCCTGCCCAGATGTCCATCTTGCCTGAATTCCATCCTGCTCTGATGTCCATCTGATTTCCATCCTACACAGGCTTCCATCTTGCCTGATTTCCATCCTACCCAGGCTTCCATCTTGCCTGATTTTCATCCTGCCCAGATGTCCATCTTACCTGAATTCCATCCTGCTCTGATGTCCATCTGATTTCCATCCTACACAGGCTTCCATCTTGCCTGATTTCCATCCTACCCAGGCTTCCATCTTGCCCGATTTCCATCCTGCCCAGATGTCCATCTTGCCTAATTTCCATCCTACCCAGGCTTCCATCTTGCCTGATTTCCATTTTCCTCTGATTTTCACCTTACCCTGATTTCCACCTGGCCCAGATTTCCAGATGTTGCAGCACGGTGGATTGTTCAGCGCATGTGTTGAGTTACCTTCCTCACAAAGGGTTGACGTTTTCACAATTACTTGAAGGTAGCTGCAGTTGTTGAGGGATGTGTGACTCGGGAACTTTCATATTTCAATGGCCTTGCCAGTATTTTAACTTGCCTTCCACACACCCAGACACCTCAGGAATCACACGCACGCCCGCACGCACACACACACACACACACACACACACACACACACACACACACACACACACAAACACACACACGCACGCACGTACGCACGCGCAAGTAAATATTAATACACGCAGGCGCGCAAGCAAACGTATACACACAAGCACACGCACGCGCAAGTGAATATCCATACATATGGGCGCGCACGCAAACATACATACAAGCACACACAGACTTATGGATGCACACACAGACTTATGGATGCACACACACACAGACACACACAAACAGACAGACACACGCACTCATACACGCGCACGCGCGCGCGCGCGCGCACGCACGCACACACAGACCATTCAGTTCAACAGGAACCGCAACTGCCAAAGTCGAAACCGCTGCTCAGTTATTTTCCTCGGCCAAGTGCAGGTGGATCAAACAAGCACTAAACACATCGTTGTGTACGAGGGGTATGGAATGTATTCAAACATGACGCAAATGCGAGGAAAGATATGGAATCCTATGTGACCCACAAGCTGGATACAAAAAAACCTCTTGGTCTGAATGAAATTTAAATATATTGCATCTACCTTTTAACCGAGTCTGTTTTGTATCCAAATAGACACTCGTCGAGTTTTTAAAATTGTATTATTATTTTTATATCATTTTACCATTGATCTATTTATCTATTTGCTTTTTTATTCCAAAGAATGTCAATAGTAGATGTAAAGTTATTACCCTTGTTTCCGTGTGGAAGCTTTCTTTAATGTATGGTTGTATCCCGTCTCTCAAGCATACGTTTATGTACCAAGCTTATTTTAATGTAAGCTAACCATTTGACATCCCTCTTTCAAATCTCTACTTCTTTTTCTTGTTTCACACACAAAACACGCACACGCATACATCCCCGCTTCTCTTCCGCCCCCCCCCCCCCCCCCACTTCCTCCTACCCCTCCTACCCCCCCCCCCCCCCCCTCCCTCCCTCCCACTCGATCTTCTCTACCCTGCATCATGTGGTAACCGTGAGCTGATTTCACTCTTACAAGTTTCACAGTTTTATGAAACCTAAAACTCGTCATCTTCAGTAATGTAAATTATCTCCGCTCAGTTGACATTTTACCTTGTACAGTTCAGATGTGTGGGTTTTTAATGCCTGACGAGACTTTTAAGTCGAAAATTTGCATTTGTACTCGCCCTGTGTTTTAAAGCTACTTCTCATTTACCGCCGTTGTTTGGGTTGTGTACATTGTTATGGGCTGGTTTCAGGAACTCATAAAATGCAGTGATAGTTACTTTATTCACGTGCATTTACCCACACGTTCGGCATCTGGAAAATTACAAGCAAGCAAGCAAGCAGGCAAGCAATTAAGCAAGCAAGCAATTAAGCAAACAAGCAAGCAAGCAAGCAAACAAGCAAGCAACCAAGCAAACAAGCAAGCAAGCAAGCAAGCAAACAAGCTAACAAGCAAGCAAGCAAACAAGCTAACAAGCAAGCAAGCAAACAAGCTAACAAGCAAGCAAGCAAACAAGCTAACAAGCAACCAAGCAAACAAACAAGCAACCAAGCAACCAAGCAAGCAAGCAAACAAGCAAACAAGCAAGCTAACAAGCAAGCAAACACGCAAGCAAGCAAGCAAACAAGCAGCAAACAAGCAAACAAACAAACAAAACAACAATCAAAACCCTGCTCTGGGGCTCTGTAGCCGAGCAGATAGAGCGTTTGACATGCAGTCGCTAGGAGCTAATGGGTGCGTTGTTCGAAACTGAACCGAGCCTAAAGTTGCATCTTTGGGCAAAATGCTTCACCCACATTGCCTCTCCCCCCAAGGAGTAAAATCGGCCACTGGGTGCTGCACAGCGGTCACTGGGTGCTGCACAGCGGTCACTGGGTGCTGCACAGCGGTCACTGGGTGCTGCACAGCGGTCACTGGGTGCTGCACAGCGGTCACTGGGTGCTGCACAGCGGTCACTGGGTGCTGCACAGCGGTCACTGGGTGCTGCACAGCGGTCACTGGGGGTGAAATTACCCATCGAGAATTGCCTCAAAAAGGACAAAAATAAAGATTATTATCATCAATAGATTATGTGCGTTTTTTAAAAACTGTTCGTTCGTTTTTAACTACCCTACATTTTGAGGAAAACAACAACTATCACTGCAGTCAGTGTTGCTGTGGGTCAGAATAGAGCAGTTGTAGAATTTAGACCTCAGCAGTGCGCATTTCGTTCCAGTGCAGAGCTCTTCCCCCGTGGGTTGGGGATAAGAATAGCTCACGGCGTCTCCCTACGCAGTTCGTGAAAGGCTAATACACTCGTCACACTCACAGAAAGTTAAGGGTCACTCTTGAAATTTTATGAAATTAAAATTTTTCAGTGAGGCGCTGAATGACGGAAAGACTCACTCTCAACCGTCTGGCAACTTCTCTTTGAGAAACACCATCCTGAGCCCAACGCAGGACTCGGCCACGATCAACAGTCGTCAGCTTTCTTCTTGCGACCATGTCTTTCTCTGCAGTGATTTGGTAACATTAATCGTTTCCCTTTTTTATCCAACTACCGTTGAACATTGGTCAGGCAAGTGCATTTTTTTTAACAGCCATGTGTTACAAATGTAACGGGTCAGCGATTTGCATTTTTTTCTCCCAAAAACGGCTTCGTTGTACCGCACGTGAACGCTTTTTCAACAAAGGGTAACGCGCTAAAGGCCCCTTCACACTGCAGATTAATGTCATACGCAACCACTGTCAAGCTTTTGTCTGGTAACTTCTTTTTCAGTTAGCATTGCAACAAATTGTAATTTCATAAAATTTCAAGAGTGACCCTTAACTTTTTGTGACTAGTGTATATAACTAGGGAAATCGAGACTTCAGCTGCTCTCACTCTAAAGAGCTCTACTTCTTTTTTGTAGTCAATGGCTTTACATAGCCTACATAGGCTAATGGGCATGTCCACATTCATTCATCCATTCATGCAACCATTAATTCATCCATTCATGCAACCATTCATTCATTCATTCATGCAACCATTCATTCATCCATTCATGCAACCATTCATTCATCCATTCATGCAACCATTCATTCATCCATTCATGCAACCATT
>JAWQFJ010003510.1:0-7500 GCA_034096865.1 Theodoxus fluviatilis | reverse complement strand
CTGCGTATTCAGGTACTCTTTTCATCCTTTGCATAAGCTTCCTTTTCACGGAAGCTTCCCACAGTGAAAGTGTCTCGTCATATAACTATTGGCTTTTATTCTTGTATATGTTGTGCACATATTTTGGAAGGGAAACCATCTGCATTTAACTCCTTATAAATGTGCTATATCATTCAGATATATTAATGTTTTCTTCCTTTCATCTTTTTAACTTTAATAAAGGCTCCGTATTCATTCATAATATACACCTCATCTATTAACAAGCACGCGCCCTTTTTGTGTGTATGTGGCGGACTTAATAAATTCTGCAAATTTGCAGTAATAAAGATGTATTGTATTGTTTGTATTGTGTTGTGTTGTATTGTGTTGAGTTGTATTGTATTGTATTGTATTGAACTTGCGTGTGATATTTTATTCAAAATTCCGAGGAGAAAAAAGTATACATTTAATAGAATGAGCCCACACTCTGGAGAAACTAAGAAAAAGTTAACGTACCTGTCCAAATGTTACGTTTACCTTGAATGGCACCATGTTTAAAATGCAAGTATATACATATATATATATATATATATATGTGTGTGTGTGTGTGTGTGTGTGTGCGTGTGTCTGTGTGTGTGTCTGTGTATTTATATCAATTTTCCTTTTTAAAACACGCCTACCTTTACAGAGAAACTAAAGAAAACTGAGCATTGTAATATATGTAATATATAGCACTGTAATCGTGCTTGCAAGATGCGTTGGTCATTCTCAGCAACAAAGATATTTGAGATATTCCTCATAACACAAAACTTTTTGAATGTGCTTCAAATATGTGTGCAATTGTGTTTATCCGTGTGTGCCTGCGCGTGTATGTATGTGTATGCGTGCATGTGTGAACGGGCGCACATGGGCGTGATGCATTTTCTGTTGCGCAAAACACAAAATTCACGTATAGACATATTTCTAATTGTGTTGCAATGATCTGTGCATAGTTAATTTTATTACCGATGGACTATCACTTCGTTACAAAACTTAACTTAATTCTCGTCCACAATCTAAGTATATTATACTAGTGTGCCTGTGAAAAACCAAACCCCCAAAAATCCCCCAACACACACACACGTTGGAATACATAACCATTTCATGGAATAAAAACATACCATTTACACTTAAGAAAAGCATAATAAATGAAAGGCTATGTTGTCATTCAAACCACCAGCAAGGAGGCAAGGAATGCCAGATGTCATGGCAGAGGTATAGGTGGCTCTGTGCCATCGCTCTCTTGCAGCAGCAAGGCAATGGCAGTGGTCTGCTTTGAAGTTGTTACAGCTGCCCTTTTCTGGGCACACCAGGCACTTCGTATGTTGGTTGTACACCGTATGTCTGTGCTTGAACACAGGAGGAGCCAGAGACAGAGATCCTGAAGCAGGAGGCAGAGCATGCGGGGGTGGGGGTGGGGTGAGGGGGGGGGGGGGGTGAGGGGTGGTGGGGGGCATCGAGGGGGTCCAGACGTATGTTACACTTGCCTCCAATACTATAAGATACAATGCGACGCTACTTGACGCATCGCGACACAATACAGTAGAACACGACACGACACACCACGACACAATACAATACGACACGACATGAAACAACACGTCACAATACAATATAATAAGACACGACACAATGCAATACAATACGACATGACAATACAATACGACACGACACGACACAATACGATAGGACACAATGCAATACAATACAATACGACACAACACAATACAATACGACACGACACAATACAATAGGACACAATACAATACGACACGACACGATACAAAACGACACGACACAATGCAATACGACACGACACAATACAATAGGACACAAAACATTACAATACGACACGACACAATACAGTACAATACGACATGACACAATACGACACGACACAATACAATAGGACACAATACAATACAATACGACACCACACGACACAGTACAACACGACCCCACACAACACAATACAACACGACACGTTTCATCACGACACGTCACGAAACAATACAATACAATACGACACAATACAATACGGCACGACACAATACAACATGACACGAAACAATACAATAGGACACAATACAATACAATACGACATGACAATACGATACGACATGACACAATACTTTACGACACGACACAATACGACACGACACGATACAATAGGATGCAATACAATACGACACGACACGACACAATACAATACAATACAATACAACACGACACGACACGACACAGCACAATACGACACGACACAACACTATAAGTTTCATCACGACACGACACGTTTCATCACGATACGGCACGACACGTTTCACCAGGACACGACACTTTTCATTACGATACGACACGACACGTTTCATGACGACACGATACGTTTCATGACGACACGATACGTTTAGGTACGATACAACACGTTTCATTACGACACCATGCGACACGTTTCAGTACGATACGACACGTTTTATCACCACACGTTTCATCACGACACGTTTCAACACGACACGTTTCATCATGACACGTTTCATCACGACACGTTTCATCACGACACGTTTCATCACGACACGTTTCATCACGACATGTTTCATCACGACACGTTTCATCACGACACGTTTCAACACGACACGTTTCATCATGACACGATACGTTTTATAACGACACGATACGTTTCGGTACGATACAACACGTTTCATTACGACACCATACAACGTTTCAGTGCGATACGACACGTTTTATCACGACACGTTTCAACACGACACGTTTCATCATGACACGTTTCATCACGACACGTTTCATCACGACACGACGAGGCACGTGTCATTACGATTCGACACGATACGTTTCATAACACAACACGACACATTTCATAACACGACATGACACGTTTCAACACGACACGTTTCAACACGACACGTTTCAACACGACACGTTTCAACACGACACGTTTCATCATGACACGTTTCATCACGACACGTTTCAACACGACACGTTTCATCATGACACGTTTCATCACGACACGTTTCATCACGACACGACGAGGCACGTGTCATTACGATTCGACACGATACGTTTCATAACACGACACGACACATTTCATAACACGACATGACACATTTCATAACACGACATGACACATCTCCTTACGATACGACATTTCACGTTTCATTACGACAGGACACGTTTCATAACGATTCGACATGACACGTTTCATTACGACATGACACGTTTCGACACGACACGACGCATTTTGACACGACACGACACAACATGACACACCACACTACACCACACCAAACCACACCACACCACACGGTACAATACAAGACGACAAGATATGATACAATCCAAATCATTTGAACGTGACACGTCAAGATCCGATATGGTACGATACAAAACAATATGATACAACACAATAAATAGAACGCTATGCAATGCAATACAATACAATACGACACGACACGACAGAGCGCGACACGATACGATTATGTTCAATTACAATAGATTCAATACAAATGCAATACAACAGATTACATTACAATACAATACGTTACGACAGGAAATGACATGACAAGATACGATTCAATACGATTCAATACAATGCAACATAACACATTACATTACAATATATTACATGTCACGACAAAATGCAATACAAAAAGATTAATTACAAAGCAGTACAACTGAGCGCATTATCAAACAATACATTACATTACGACATGACACGACAAGATGAATTATAACACAATACGACACGACAAGATACGATACTATTCAATACAATACTACATAATACCATACAATACTATGAAATACCATATATACCATACAATACCATACAATACAATACCATACCATGCAATACCATACAATACCATACCATATCATACCATACCATACCATACCATACCATACCATAGAGAGAACATAGAAGGGGAGATATAGAGATAACGTAGAAGGGGGGATATAGAGAGAAGGCAGAAGGGGAGATATTAGAGAGAAGGTAGACGGGGAGATAAAGAGAGAAGGCTGAAGGGGAGATACAGAGAGAAGGTAGATAGGGGGATATAGAGAGAAGAAGGAAGGGGAGATATAGAGAGAAGGTGGAAGGGGAGATACAGAGAGAAGGTAGAAAGGGAGATATAGAGAGAAGAAGGAAGGGGAGATATAGAGAAAAGGTAGAAGGGGAGATACAGAGAAAAGGTAAAAGGGGAGATACAGAGAGAAGGTAGAAAGGGAGATATAGATCTATAGAAGAAGGAAGGGGAGATACAGAGAGAAGGTAGAAAGGGGGATATAGAGAGAAGAAGGAAGGGGAGATATAGAGAGAAGGTAGAAGGGGAGATACAGAGAAAAGGTAAAAGGGGAGATACAGAGAAAAGGTAAAAGGGGAGATACAGAGAGAAGATAGAAGGGGAGATACAGAGAGAAGGTAGACGGGGAGATATAGAGAGAAGGTAGATGGGGGGATATATAGAGAAGGTAGACGGGGGGATATAGAGAATGTAGAAGGGGAGACACATAGAGAAGGTAGAAGGAGAGCTAGAGAAAAAGCAGGAGAAATATAAAGAGAAGGTACAAAGGGAAATAGAGAGAAGGTACAAGAGCAGAAAGTGAGATAGAGAAAGAAAAGCACACAGAGAAGGACAGACAATCAGAAGGACACATTCGAAGACATATGGCAGGATGCCCGATGGATGGATGGATGGAGTTTAAGCGCCTATTATCCTTGTAGGCTATATAAGGCCTCAACGTTAAGAAACACTTCCACCGTGTTATTAGAACTCTCCGCAACAGCGGAGTATAGTACAATTCACCAAACTAGTAACATAAAATCTATAAAATCCGAGTCCCACAGCCCAACAGCCAGCAAAGACAGTGCATAGCCTTCAAACACGAAAAAGCATAATGACGATAGGGCAAAATTTCACATCTCGATGTCCTTGACACCGACAAAGCATTGAGGGATAGGTGGAAGGAGCCCAAAGGGCTCATCAGGCTTTAAGGCCATTCAAGGCCACAACATACTTCTACCGAATAAAAATGGGGAATTAAAAGATTACTTCAGATGAGATACGTGGAGAAATATCGAAAACAATTAAGATATAGTACAACTCATAAACGAGAATAATACTCAGAATCCATTAAAAAAAAATTATCACAGCTAGAGGATCTTAAAAAAAGTCAGACAGACTGCTCGATCCACTCCGTAGATGAGCAAGTCGAGGACACTCCACCAGAACGTGCCGCATGGTGAGCCTGCACTGGCAGGTGCGGCACTCTGGTGGAGGGAGCGACCGCAACAAATAGGAGTGGGTTAGAACAGAATGGCCGATCCGGGAATGGCAGAGCACAACATCCTCTCTTCTGGTGAGCGATGTGGGGGAGAGTCGCTCACCCCACACGGAAGATACTTCGTGAAGTTTGTTACGTGCCCTGCCGTCCCAGTCGGCCTAACAGGATAGAAATATATTTATTAATACGGGGTACCAGGTCGAACGCCGGGACCATGCCCGGGGACACGGGAAGGGAGAGAGCAGACTTGGCAGCCTGATCTGCTCTCTCGTTCCCCGGGATGCCCATATGGACCCAGCAGAAGGTGACCTCAGTACCCCCTGACTGTAGTCGACACAGATGAACAAAAATACCAAACAGATAAGGATGGGAAATCTCCCTACCCCGCAGAGCCTGTGAGGCCGATAGCGAGTCAGAGACCACAAAGGCTCGTGGCAGTCTCTTGCTTTGGGCTACACCAAGAGCGGCCTCAAGTGCACTAAGCTATGCGGAGTAGATCGAAGTCCCATCTGGAAGGCGAACACGCAAGACGGAGTCGCGGGCGACAACAGCTGCCGCCACACGATCCCCGTATAAATTGGATAAAAAATCTGCATACTGCGATACAATTTCCCGGAATCCACTCATGTAAATGTGAGGGAGGGCAGCACTCTTAACAAACCTAGCAAGATGAATTAAAAGTGAGGTCGAAACAAAGGACAAAGTATTTTCAAATGGTGCTACTATTAATGGCGAGGCAAGCACCCTTTTGAAAGGTCCCTGTCCGATACTGGACCTCCAGGATACCCGAATACTGACCCGCCGCTAGGGAAGGCACGAGAGCTTGCCCAGACTGCGGGTAAAAGTCAGGTAAAATCATAGTAGAATATAATTTATGACTGTTACCGTAGTCGTCGCTCAAAGAAGCTTTGCAATCGTCGATTAAAATCGCAGTCTACGCACACTGGAGGACGATTGTGCCGCCTTGTATGTGCTCATCCAACCAATCCAATTGATTCTTCCGGAGTGAGCACTGTTTTGACAGGTCGACTGCCCTCCAAGGGAGTTAATTCTAGGCGCTTTCTACCACACTTACATAGAGAAACGCATAGAGACACACTGAGTAACACATGGACCGATATGTATACACACACACATACAAACACACGCACACACACACACACACACACACATACTAACACACACTCACACACACACACACACTCACACAGACACACACACACACACACACACACACACACACACACACACACACACGCGCGCGCGCGCGCACAAATGAACAGACGCACATTCGTTTGTGCACAAACTCCAATAAGCAACAGACATAAAATCCTACCGTTACATAGTTTCTGGTTAGCAAAGGTTTTGCGCTTGATGAGAGGAAGAAATTATGGTAGCAGGTTCAATCATGCAGACTCAAACAGATCAGTATTTTAAACTCATAAAACAGTACCCTTGACGAATCTCTAAGGGTGACGCGATGTGTCTGTTCTTACCCTCAACCCACGGGTTTATTTAGCAGAGGAGCTTAGTTGACAGTCTGGCTGCTTTGCCTTTGAGCTGTTTAGACTACTTGACCTTAAACGAGGTGGAATGCTCCATTTGTAAACGACTACCTGACTTGGCAGAGCAAGGCTTCACACAATAGACCAATCACACAGTGAATTGAGTAATGCAGTGTCAGAGGACATCATGTTGCAAGCTAAATTCAGTTCCACTGGCAAGTGAGGCGAACTAGCTGCCTCTCCTACACTCAAGGATTCACACACATGCAACAAATCTGCAGAGACAACACAGTAATCTATCACACTTGATCCAGTTCCCGAGACAAATGTAAATTTCTCAGAATAGCCCCCCGTTAATCCATTCACAATGCGTAGACCAAATGCAAAGCATAAGGAAAGAAGCGATCGCCCAAAAGTGTTAATGACGCTAACGTATGAGTTCCGCTCATCCTCATAGACCTCGCCTCGCACGCTATAGTCCAGTCAGATTGGTTTTGGACCTTGAACAATTTGCTTTAAAGCTGGAACTTTTTAATTTTGAACTCTAATGGTATCTATTATATTTTCCAATAAAGTTTACCATTGTAGCTTGGGGCCAAGTTTTATAAAAACAATGTTTTTAAGTCGCACGAAATCCCAAACTGGTGGCCATTTCGCCAGACACCGCCTAATTGCCCGC
>JAWQFJ010003507.1:0-12500 GCA_034096865.1 Theodoxus fluviatilis | reverse complement strand
CTTACGCAATCATGTGGTTGGTGACTGTTGCCTACGAATACGCCGCAACTGACTGGAATGATATGCAACCATCACTTCCCGCTCCAGTCAGTTGCCTGATTAAGCCATGTAGTGTCGTGTAGCTACAAGACAGGGGTTCAATTAGCTCCTGTGAACCACATTTCGATTTGAATAATGTAGCGAATTAAACGAACCTTTGATGTATTCTAAAAAGCGCAAGCCTCCGTGAGCGAAAGATCTCTCTGACCAGCCAATCATGACGCGGCATCGGCTACAACGGCGAATTCTTGTACATCGGTTTTCGAAGCACACACTCACCGATGTCTACTTGGAACTTCGGACAGTTGCTGTGAGACCTAGAATTACTTATAGCAAGTCAAATGGCGGCGTAGTAGGCGTGACAATGGCCCGATTTGAACACGGCTTTAAAGAGACATAGTGGTGAAACCGGAACTCGGCTTGACCGAAATGGCCAATTTAACATTTCCTTGGTTCTCCTGCCGTGTGTCGCTGACGTCAATCTCCAATATTGTACAGAAGTAAACTGCATTTACCTCTTTGAAATGTTTTCTCAGTGCGGAATAGTTCTGTATTCACAGTGTAATAAAACCGTGTATATGTGGCAACTGATGTCATAGAGTTGCAGTATAGCAAAGCTACGAATACAGTTATATAATACTTCTTTTTGGCATGTAATTATCAGATGTAAGACGATGATAAGGTAGTACGGTGAACGTTTAGTATGTTATTCGTGAGCGTGAGGGCATGCGCGCAAGTGCATTGCATAAGACTGACTCACTAGTCACTCAATGATGTATTAATCATCTGTGTTAGGTGTGCAGGAGTTAACCACTTCCGTTCCTGTTGTTGTTCTTCATTATAGTGTGCTGCTGACGCGTGTGGGTATGTGTGTACGGGCTGACTAACAGCAACTGTGATGTGATACACCACTATTGAATGAGTGTCTTGATTTGACTGTGAGCTTCCCTTTGTTGTGTGCCATTCTATTGTGTAGCATGCGTGCTGGCTGACTCACCGTTCAGTGTATAGCGAGCATGCGTACTGGCTGACATACTATTCGGTGTGTAGCATGCGTGCTGGCTGACTCACTGTTCAGTGTATAGCGAGCATGCGTACTGGCTGACTCACTGTTCAGTGTATATCTTGCATGGGTACTGGCTGACTTATTATTCGGTGTGTTGCATGCGTGGTGACTAATTAATTGTTCAGTGTGTAGCGTGCTTGATGGTTGACTGACTACTTGCTGTGTATAAAGCGTGTGTGCTGATTCGCTGTTGGGGATTTAGAGTTTGCTAGCTTACGCGTGCGGATTCACGACTCATTGTGTAGATTGCATATCCATTGACTCCCTGCTAGGTGTGTAAAGTGCATGCCCGCTGACTCGCTGCTAAGTGTTTAGCACGCGTGCTGACTCGCTACTTAGTGTGTTGCGTGTGTTCTGTGGGACTCAATGTTTGATACGTAGCGTGTGTTCTTGATGACTCACTACTCGGTGTGTTACGAGCAAGCCAGATACTCATTACTTGGTGTGTAGCGTGTGTGCTGTGCAGGGCGACTCCCTATTCAAGTGTGTAACGTATTTTCTGTGTGACCCACTACTCATTGTTTAGCGTGTGTGCTGGGTGACTCACTAGTTGATTTGTAGCGTATGTGCTGGGTGACTCACTATTAGATGAGTTACGTGCAAGCCAGCCACTCACTTTTACTAAGTGTGTGGCGTGTGTGCTGTGCAGGGCGACTCACTACCAAGTGTGTGGCGTTCGTGCTGGGACCATGGCCGGAAACGGGAGGCAGGGGTGTGTGGCCCTGAGGAGCCTGTGTCACGGTCCGTCTTCCTCGATGGATGACAACCCAGCTGTCCTCCACTCTACCCTCTCCCCTTCCTCACCCCTCTCCCCTACCCCCACCCCCACCCCCCATCCTCAGCCCCCTTCAACCCCTCCACTCCCCTATTCAACGTCCAAAAACCCTCCACTTTCACCTCCCGCCCAACGTTCTGGTCAACGTTTGCCGGTGCTCTCGGCTTGTTGGTCAAGCGTCACAGCGCCCAAAATGACACCGCCTTTACGTTGTATGTTGTCCGTGTGTGGTAAGTTTGCCAGGAAAATGGAAGACGTTGTCACAGTAATCGTGTTAATATGTGTTTCTTCAACATTTGAACATTTTGGTCTGGGGATTTACTTCATATTAACCATGGGTAGCCAGCTCTGTGTGTGTGTGTGTGTGTGTGTGTGTGTGTGTGTGTGTGTGCGTGCGTGCGTGGGTGCGTGCGTGCGCTCGCGTGTGTGTGTATGAGTGTGCGTGTGTGTGCGTTGTGTGTGTGCGCGCGCGCGCGCGTGTGTGTATGAGACGTGGTTTGAGGTCAAACCAGGCGATGACTGCAATGGTGTTCATATGGTTATGAGGTGGTCTGGCCAGTGAGTTTCACCGCTCAATTTCTGTTAGCGTTGGCTTATTATGCATGCTTATGCTTAAAAAAAATTATTCAAGAGGTTTAGCCACAGATGCGCCTGGCTAAAAATCCCGACGTCGATGAAGTTTTTTCGAACCTAGTTCATTTTTCTGATTATAAAGGATGCGAGTTGACATAGTTGTGAACGGGCAGACTATTTGCAATGCTTTCTCTCAGTGGAATATTAGTACAAGTAAGATACCCAGTGCGAGCAATATACCATAATGATAGAGATCTGCATTGTCGTGTTTGCCGTTATCTACTTTTCTCAGTTTTAAAGAAGATATACAAAGATGACTTGAAGTGCGATTTTCTCTTTGACTACAAATTAAGAAACGTGAAAGACCATATTGGCACCGTATTAGACTTTTCTATCGTCAGTCTGGACAGCTTCAGCATAATAATAATGGTACAACCTTTTAGTATGCCATCCATTTGTATGCCATTCGTTCTTCGTAACCAATGTTTAAATAAATTGCAGGTAGGTACATAATCTCCTAACCTTATGTCGTTCATGGTTTGATCAGGAAGTATTGGGTACTCAGAAAGAAATATTGGATCTCACTCGCAGTCGTAGTGATGTGTGCTAATGTAGCTTGTCTACAACTATACATTGTGATAATGTATTTAGAGGTGAAGGAGGAAAAACCGACCTCGAGACAATCTTGAGTATTTTCTGAGAGAAATGATGGCCGGTCACCTTATTATAAACAAAGATTATAGGTTACACAAAGATAGTTCATTAGCGCATTGTCGTGAGGATCGAGACACGTTGCGCCCCAAGCGGATGGATCAAGCGTTGCCCTGTGACCTGCATTCGATTGTTAAAAAGTAGGACCTTTCAATACATTTTGATGCATTCAACATACAGCTTTGATAAATTAATGCTGTTCAGGGCTTACATTTTCTTCGGATGGGTTTCTAGTATCCCAAAATATAGCTTTTTCTGCGCGAACTGGAGAGAGCTGCCGCCATTGAATTGCCCAAAGAGTAGACATATACGCCATATCTACACGAAAGCAGTCCTCTGATTGGTTCCCTGAATAGAATCCTCCAATCAGCAGGCAGCTTTCTTCGCCGTCTTGTCACTAAGCGCTGTGAGTACACTTTCCTTGATTCACTCCTACTACCATCCGCTAGGTTTGGCGTCTTGTAACTTTGAAGAGCAAAAGCTCGGCATGAGCTATCTTTGTGTAACCTATAATCTTTGTTATAAAGCAAGTTCGTTTCGACTGAAATTGTGACAGCGACAGATCGCAGAAGATTTCTCCAGTGTGGAACGCAGTGATGTACTGTCACGAGATCCACGTTGTTGGAGCCGAATAGTGTAACCTTGCTTTTCGCTGTCTATAAGTCCAAGTGTGTGTTGGAACGGCCTCCTACGCGAAGCTATAAGCTTCTGTATTGCACGTCTTGGCTCAACGCCGCCACAGATCATGTCGTCCTTGTAGAGGCGACCCTCCCTGTGGAGGTGTCCCTGGAATATGGCGTGACGTCAGTAGCGCTGAACAAGGTTTTGGTTGGAACGAGTCGCCATGGGGGCTATTCCTGTGGTGGACAGTGGCTCTGGACTGGAGACAACTCGCCCATTGTTATTCCTGGCAGGAGCTCTTTCTTTCTCTTGGTGGCCTGCGGCTGTCGTCAGATCAGGTAATTGATTTTGTGGCTGTCCGCTCAGCGTCCCAGCATGGCAATGGGCTCAAGCAGTAGGGTGTCGCCATGTGGTGCTGGTTGCTAGATGCCCAAGGCAAGGTCACATGCATGCTTCTCCTTGGTGTCGGCAACGCCGTTGGGCTGCACGACGGTGTCCCCCTGTGGGTTCGGGGTAAGAATTGACCCACCGCGTCTCCCTACGCGATTCGTAAGAGGCAAATAACTAGGGTCGCCGTGACTGGATTACGTTTTCTCTAAACTGTTCTAGTGATGTTCGTGATTAATGGCCTTAATTAACCTACAAGGCTGATAGGCCGTAAAGCACCATCCATCCATGCTCGACGGTGTTGCTTGAGATAGCTGACCTGAGGAACTTCACGGAACTAATCACGTCATCGTCGTCGTCGTCGTAGTCGTTGCCTGGCTTGCGCCAGAGAACATTGCTGTTGCGCCCCATACAGTCTAATTGCAGTAACCTCTGTGCTTTGCAAGTCCCATCTTGAGGTGGCAATCCCTGAGACAGGCAGAGCATAGGTTCAGGGCCGGATTGATGAATCACATATCATAGTCCAGCATTGTAGTCAATTTGCGATGGAAAATAGATACATCTTTGATATTCGGGACAGTTGCACAAAATTCTGACCGACTTTTGCGATGCTTCTGGAGACAATATTGAAAGTCTAGCAGCCCCTGTTTTCAGCTGGTGATAAGGCCATTGAGCGGGTGTCTCTTAGTATGTACCATAGAATGCTTAAGTGTCGGCAGGATAGTCTTTGCTGCGAGCTTGTCATGTATATCATTTTCTGAGAGCCGATCATTGTCCCTATCCACAAGAAGGGTGATGCCTCACTCGCCAACAACTACAGAGGCATCTCATTGGTATGTGCTCTAACTAAGATGTTTACTGCTATCTTGGCCCAGCGCGTACGAGTCTGGATGAAACAAGAGAACAAAATATATACAGAGCAGGCGGGCTTCCAAACACAACATTCGTCACTGGACCTTATTTTTACGCTGTATGCTATGATTCTGAAACATGTATTTGGAGATGGGCGGGGTAAGTTGTACGTCGCATTTGTGGATTATAACAAGGCCTTTGATTCAGTAAATCGCAAAAAACTGTGGAACGTTTTAATGGATGCTGGCATCTCAGCAAAGTTTATGTTAATGTTAAAGGGGATGTACAGCAAGATACAGTCATGCGTTAGGTGGCGTCATATGTTGTCGGCCATGTTCGAATGCTCAGTCGGCGTGAAACAAGGTGCATTTTTGACTCACATGCGAAGCAAAAGTGAGTCTATGTACTCATCCTTTTCGTCCGTCCGGGCGTCCGGGCGTCCGAAAACTTTAACGTTGGATTTTTCTCGGAGACTATTAAGTCTATCAATACCAAATGTGGCATGATGGTGTATGATGACAAGGCCTCAAAAAACATACATAGTGACTTGTCCTTGCTTCAAGGTCGCAGGGACCATAAATGTTGTCTAAAAAACAGTCAATTTTCACATTTTCTCAATTTTCTCTGAAGTTTTTGAGATTGGATACCTGACCTATATATGGTATATAGAGCAAAGTAATCCCTATCTTTTGATACCAGTTTAATTGACCTTGCTTCAAGGTCAAGGTCACAGGAGCTCTTCAAAGTTAGATTGTATACATATTTTGAAGTGACCCTGACCCTGAACTATGAACGATAACTGTTTCAAACTTAATAATTATGTGGGGCACATGTTATACTTTCATCATGAGACACATTTGGTCACATATCATCAAGGTCAAAGTCACTTTGACCCTTATGAAATATGACCAAAATGGGGTAGTGAACCACTAAAAGTGACCATATCTCATGGTAGAAAGTGCCAATAATCACCATTGTGCTTCCTGTGTCTTGAATTAACAGCTTCGTGTTGCATGACCTTGGATGACCTTGACCTTGGGTCAAGGTCACATGTACTTTGGTAGTACAAATGTGTAAAGCATTTCTTAGTGTATGATGTCATTGGTAGGTTTAGTTGTTTGACCTTGACCTTGAAGGTCACCTGAAGGTCAAGGTCATTGTTACGAAACGCATATTTTCCATTTATTCCTGGTTGTGGTTATATCATATAGTGGGTTGGGAATTACCTGCCAAGCCATAGTGTATTTTGATATTTGCTGCCAAGCCAGTGTTGATGTTGGGATTGATATGGTGGATGTAGTTTTGGAAGGGAAAACGAACAATGAACCTTGCTTCCCTTCCAATATAGAAATGAACTTAGTGGAACGTTTGGGAGGTTGTATTATTCACCTTGATTCACGCTCTACCATTGACCAATCTGCAGTGAACTTTTCAGGAAACGGACTAATGAAACTGCTTGGTTACTGTTCAATGGGAGAAGTAGATGACTATATGAACATTTGATTGGTCAATTGATACGAGATCGTGAATCAAGACATCCTAAAACGCTGTGATTGGTTGAGAACGACAGGGAGAATTCTGCCGTTGTATTTAAACCCTTGCTTTCCAATCACGGGTGTGCCCGTAGCAAAACTTTCATCGAGACAGCCCCATGTGTAGGACGGCGCCCTGTCTCAAAGAGTTCACGAGGTGGACATGTGTGAAAACTGATGGAATTTTCGTCCACTGATGGACTAATTCTCAGTGACCCGCTCCTCCAACGTCTATGGATAGACAACGGGAGAACTGGAGGACTGCTCTCACTTTTGACTGCAGGGAGAGACAACGTGCAAGGTATTGCAATTTCGTTCTTGCAACGTTTTCCTCTCCTGAGTGAATTATCTGCTGACCACTTCTGAGAAAGCCACCTGCGAGAAATCTCTGACCCCTCGCACCCCGCTCCTCCTTCTCGTCGTCTTGACTGCCGTCTCGCCTCGCCCCTCCTCGTCGCCGTCTCAACGACGCCTGCCGCCCGCTGCCCGCTTGACGTCAGACTACACGTTGATGCAAGAGCCCTCCATCTCCGGAATCAAGTGCAAGTCCCCGCCTCACCCTCCACCACGAGTGTGGGGAAATCTCCACGCCTCATCACCAGAGAAAATCTCCAGTTTCGTCGTATATGTGCAGTGAGTCCATGAATGGACATGTTTCCCCCTCCTCAAACCCCCTCTCCCAAAAGTGTGTGTGTGTGGAATCCCATTCAGAAGGAAAGCGAGCTCGCTATCTGATTGGCTGAAGGCCACGACAGATCTAAAACGTGAGTACAGTTCATTTATGGCTTGGCAGCCCTCTTAGTTAATTATTTAATTCTGGGGAAGGGTTCATTTTATTTTATAATGCGTTTCAGTATCACCTTGCCTTATTATTCATTGTGTTGAAACTTATCACTCTTGACCAATTTGATTATTTGTTGATTAAAGCTGAATTTGAATTTGATTTTCTGAAGCCCAGTCATTCATTTGCGTCCAATTGTCATCCTTGTGCGAATGGTTTTGATTGGAAGGTGCCAAGTAGTACGGAATTCCCTAGACATTTAACGAGCCACAGAAAAGATTAATAATCTTTTAATACTACTTGTGACAGTCATATAAAGGTCAAGGTCAAGCATGTGAGTCGTATGGGCTTTGCCCTTCTTGTTTTCTTAATATACCAACACAGTAGCTAATTTTGTATGTGAACATGGAAAACAATGTGTACAACTGCTACCAGGCATTATGAAAATATTTCTATTGCTATTCGGTGATGACGTGGTCCTACTGTCAAACGCAATAGTTGGACTTCAAAATCAGGTTAATAGCCTCGCTCTTGTTTAAAAAACCCTCAATCTCAGGGTTAACACAGATAAAACAAAGATCATAGTGTTTAGGAAAGGTGGTCATCTGACGAGAGGCGAGAAATGGTTCCTGGGAGGTACTAGATTGGAAGTTGTTAACCCTTACACTTCCGAGCGCGGATATAGCCGCGGTCCGAGGGTCGTTCCCTTTGCTGTGAAGCTATTATCAGCAACCAAGTACGAGGTCACATGACTTGCTATCACGTGATCAGTGACGCGTCAGTGCAAATGGCGATCAGCTCTGTTTACATTTCGGCGAAGTTTTCGATCGGTATTTCTGGTGTTTTTTGTCGTTGTGCAATGTGACTTTCTGTGCATGACTCTTTCGCGGCACATGAGTCATGAATAGGGATGATATGAATCGTTTTTTGTACGAAATCCCGGGAGATGGTGAAGCTAGCGAGTATGGAAGTACCGTAGCGATGAAGAAGGAAATCTCGACTTGAGTGAAGAAGATGATTCGTCGGAGTGGGACTCTGAGACTGACAGATCCGATGAGGATGCTCAACCCAGCACCTCGAGTGGGCGTGGTCGAACTCGTCAACGTGTTAGTTCTTGACGTGAAAGATTTCGTCGAGATTCCCCGCGACTCGGTGCATTCGATCAGACATTCGATGTGCACATCTCGAAAGAAGACCACGTGTACGAAGGGAAGCACGCACCCACCGAATTCCCCCCTCTGGATGCTCTCCCAGTGGACTTTTTTGATCTAGTGTTCCCTCAAGATGCCACCGATCTTCTCGTTGAGCAAACTAATTTGTATGCTCGACAGAAGCGTGCTGAATGACTATGACACAAGCCCAGTGGAAATGAGAGCTTTCATCGGCATGCTGTTTTTCATGAAAATCCATCACTTGCCAGAGATGAACCATTATTTTTCCACCCACTGGATGCTACGTGTACCGGAGTTCACTGCAAGATTCACGTGGCGAAGATGATGGCAGCTGTGGAGCAATCTGCACCTGGCAGACAATGAAGCTCCAAGACCTGGAGACCCACATTATGACAAGCTGTGGAAGGTGAGGCCTCTCTTCCACCTACTCCTGAGAGCATTTCAGGAGAAGTTCTACATAGACCAGAACACTTCTGTTGATGAGATTATAATAAAAGGGAAGGGCAGGAACCCGATCAAGCAGTACAGGAGAGGGTCAGTGTGCTGAATTTTCATATGTAAAGTTGTATCTCAAATATTGCTCACTAGTCTTGATTGTGTTTTTTTCTTGCTCAGATGGGTTCTCAAAGCTTGTCTGATATGTCAGAATTTATTCCTGGGAATTTTCTGAGTGTAATTTGTAGGTTTAGTATCATTACTAAATTTTTCATCAATTTTTAGGATACATTTTTTCAATCATTGCACCTTATGCAAATGAGCTTGTTTAGGAAAAGTTGATTTTGTGTTCAATGTGCACCCTGTCCTTTTTCCTACCATAGACTGTACAGTTTTGCCTACTTTGCTGCATTGTAAGTTGTTGGGAATTTTTTCCCCCAGATGTACCTGATAAGATAAAAGAGAAGGGCAGGAACCTGATCAAGCAGTACAGGAGAGGGTCAGTGTGCTGAATTTTCATATGTAAAGTTGTATCTCAAATATTGCTCACTAGTCTTGATTGTTTTTTTTCTTGCTCAGATGGGTTCTCAAAGCTTGTCTGATATGTCAGAATTTATTCCTGGGAATTTTCTGAGTGTAATTTGTAGGTTTTAGTATCATTACTAAATTTTTCATCAATTTTCATGATACATTTTTTCAATCATTGCACCTTATGCAAATGAGCATGTTTAGGAAAAGTTGATTTTGTGTTCAATGTGTACCCAGTCCTTTTTTCTACCACAGACTGTACAGTTTTGCCTACTTTGCTGCATTGTAAGCAGTTGGGATTTTTTTTCTCCAGATGTACCTGATAAGACCCAAAAATGCGGAAATACACATGCTTGGCTTAGAATTTTTCTGTTTGTCTCAGGTGTGTCTTTTCTGCTCAAATAGACATCCAAAGTGTGCCTGATGTGTCAGAAGTCATTTCTGAAAAATTACAAGACATCATTTGTAGTTTTTGAATAGTTGCTTATGATGTTTCTTTGTGTTTGCCCCCCTAAACACAT
The DNA here is from genome assembly GCA_034096865.1 of Theodoxus fluviatilis. Classification (NCBI taxonomy): domain Eukaryota; kingdom Metazoa; phylum Mollusca; class Gastropoda; order Cycloneritida; family Neritidae; genus Theodoxus; species Theodoxus fluviatilis. The sequence goes on along the minus strand of JAWQFJ010003507.1, from coordinate 2,507 downwards.
GGCAAATTTTGAGTTACTGCCCTTGTATGCAAATGAGGTTGTTTAGGAAAAGTTGATTTTGTGTCCAATGTGTACCCTGTCCTTTTTCCTACCACAGACTGTACATTTTTGCCTACTTTGCTGCATTGTAAGCAGTTGGGAATTTTTTCCCCAGGTGTACCCGATAAGACCCAAAAATGCGGAAATACACATGCTTGGCTTAGAATTTTTCTGTTTGTCTCAGGTGTGTTTTTTCTGCTCAAATAGACATCCAAAGTGTGCCTGATGTGTCAGAAGTCATTTCTGGAAAATTACAAGACATCATTTGTAGTTTTTGAATAGTTACTTATGATGTTTCTTTGTGTTTGCCCCCCTAAACACATGGCAAATTTTGAGTTACTGCCCTTGTATGCAAATGAGGTTGTTTAGGAAAAGTTGATTTTGTGTCCAATGTGTACCCTGTCCTTTTTCCTACCATAGACTGTACATTTTTGCCTACTTTGCTGCATTGTAAGTAGTTGGGAATTTTTTTTCCCAGATGTACCCGATAAGACCCAAAAATGCGGAAATACACATGCTTGGCTTAGAATTTTTCTGTTTGTCTCAGGTGTGACTTTTCTGCTCAAATAGACTCCCAAAGTGTGTCTGATATATCAGAAGTCATTTCTGGAAAGATTCATGTTGTTATATGTAGTTTTATTATTTTTGCTGTTTTTTATCCATAAATTTTCACCAAAAAATCTAGAAAAATTTAGAGTTACTGCCCTTGTATGCAAATGAGCTTGTCCAGAAAAAGTTCATTTTGTATTCAGTATCTGCCCTGTTCATTTTACTTTAATAAAATGTATAGTTTTATACACTTTAGTGTTCTGGTTGTTTTTAAATATTTTTTCTCCTGAACTCACCAATATTTTCACAAAAGTTGGAAATAGTTACGGAAGTGTAAGGGTTAATAAATATAAGTACCGTATTTGACGGACTACAAGCCGCAACTTTTTTTTTTTTACATCGCTATGCGGCTTAAAAAACGAAGCGGCTTAAACGTTACCTAAAGTTGAACAGCATTCACTTAGTGAATAAAACTCACCTGGATTTGGTGTAAAATAAAACTGAGCTGTTTTTGTCATTCACTCACTGCATTCTTTTTCTCATCGCATTCTTTTTCGTTGCACTGTTTTGTCCGCACTTACAACTGACACAGTCGCCGAGTCTTTCAACTTTCATTTTCAAGATGCCGAAGACCAAACGAATCGCGTATGATGCAGCTTTCAAACTGGAGGCGATTAAGCTTGCTGATGAGAAAGGAAACAGGCGTGCTGCATTCGAGTTGGGAATTAATGAATCCATGGTGCGACGATGGCGATCGGTTCGCCAACAACTTTCAAAATGCAAGAAGAGCAGGAAGGCTTTCCGCGGACGAAATGCAAGATGGCCCGAGTTGGAAACGGAGCTGGCCGAGTGGGTTGAAATTCAGAGAAGTGATGGTCGCGGCCTTTCAACAGTGCAAGTGAGACTAAAGGCAGTGGAGCTGGCAAAAGCAAAAGAGATCACCAGCTTCACCGGAAACCCCTCGTGGTGTTTACGATTCATGCGTCGACATGGCTTGTCCATGCGTACGAAAACTACTGTTTGCCAGAAAGTACCAGCTGATTTGGAAGAGAAACTCCACATGTTTCGCGAGTTTGTTGCCGAGCGAGCGGCAGAAGATTTGATTGGTCCAGACTACGTCACGAATATGGATGAGGTCCCCCTCTCTTTCGACATGCCTTTGACTCGCACTGTCAACAAAAAGGGAGAGAAATCTGTCAACTTGCGTACGACAGGACACGAAAAAACTAATTTCACCTGTGTATTGGCCTGCACTGCTTCAGGAAAGAAATTACCCCCATGGTCATTTTCAAACGCAAAACGATGCCGAAAGAAAAATTCCCGAAGGGGGTTGTCGTCAAAGTGAACCCCAAAGGTTGGATGGACGAGTCCATGATGCGGGCCTGGTTGGCTGAGTGCTTCAGTAAACGACCTTGTGGGTTTTTTCGCCAAACAAAGTCAATGTTGATTATGGATAGCATGAGGGCCCACATCACGACTGCCATCAAAGACACCATCAAGTCTCTGAACACTGTGCCAGCGATCATCCCAGGTGGGACTACGAAGTTCCTGCAACCCCTCGACATCACAGTGAACCGATCCTTTAAAACACACATGCGTCTGCTGTGGGAGCAATGGATGTCAGAAGGGGAGCACTCGTTCACCAACACCGGGCGAATGCGGCGAGCAACTATTTCGTGTGTCTGTCGATGGGTCCTGGATGCTTGGCAGCGTGTTCCTACTCGAGTGATAACGAAAGGATTTCGGAAAGCCGAGATCATTGTGGCACCTGCAGCAGACGACACGAACGAGACCGATTCAAGTTCCGAGGATGACGTCACCGCCTCGACTTCCGCTTGCCTTGATGAGGAGATCATGGCGCTCTTCATCTCCGACAGCGAAGAGAGTGACTTCTCAGGCTTCTCTGCCGCAGAATCTGA
>JAWQFJ010003506.1:10000-22500 GCA_034096865.1 Theodoxus fluviatilis | reverse complement strand
TCTTCATCATTAAATACTTCTAACGGGTGCCTTCGGTCTCGGAATACTCGGTTTTTCCTTAACAGATTGTCATGAATTCGTTTCTTAAGCACAATCGCTGCCATCTTGCCTCTCTCGATAACCCCGGTTTATCTATTTATCTTGCCGACTTCGGGAGAATAGTTTAACACTCTGCTTTGACGCGAGTTTAGGGCTAAATCGCCGTCATGAATAGGAGAATTTAAACCGAAGTCAAGATAAATCGGGGATAGGAGATAAATCGAGTGTTAAAAAGATAAATCGCCGTCGTGAATACGGGCCAAGAACAATAAAAATACAGCCAGAGAACTACCAGAATCGGCGATAGGCCCTGGACGCCTAAGCAAGCCGAAGAATTCTATTCTATTCTATTCTATTCACCCTCCTTCAAAAATCTCCTCGCAAATGACGTCACGTTATTCGACGTCAAATGATTACGTCACAGATTTTGCAAAATGGAGTCTGTTGAATCGTTTTCATTGAAACACCAAAATGTACAAAAGTCACTTTCTTTTCAAACCTCGATTCTGAAAATTTGATAATATTGAATCGGACCTAACTTCCAGTCAGTGTGCAAAATCTCAAGGAAATCCGTCCAGTAGTTTTTGAGATATAGGCCGTGGAGTCGGGACAGACACACACACACACACAGACAGATAAAGTCTGTAGGACCTCCAGTAAACCTGGAGGGATAATGGAGCATGTACATAAAAATACTTGTGAAAATGTATTATTTTAGGAACAAGGAGAAAGTTTAATGATGGACTTGTTTACAGGATTACTCAACTATTTCGTTTTTCACAATCCCCTCCTTCCACTGTTCTTATACCTTACTCCCACCCCCCACCCCCTTCCCTTCCCCTTCCCCTTCCACTCCCCCAATCGTATCCCCCCCACCCTTTCCCCCTTCATCCCCCCTCCCCCTTCCCCCTCCCCCTAATCTTATCCCCCTCGACCCCCCTTTCCCCTTCCCCTTTTTCCCCCCTCTCCCCCTCCCCCCACCCCCAATTTTATTCCCACCCACTCCCTTCTTGCTGATCATTGTTTAAAACTATGACATCATTCGCAAGCCGTGAGGGTTCAGCACATCAGACCCGAGGTATTACAAGGTATCACTGAGCTCATGTACAGTTTGTTCTTCGTGTGAATATACTTCGTGAAGCTCTGAAATCCAATTGCAAATAGTAATCCACAATGAGTGGATCGGTGAATACTCCTGCCTTTTTACCTGATAGTGACGTCATATTCGTATCCTACTTTTCCTTCCTTTTCCTTGCCCAGGCACGGTGAGAGACTTGACGGGAAGGTACGACATAGTGCTCTACCTGACAGTGGTCACCACGCTGCTGACCAGCGCTGTCCACGTGGCGCTCTGGTGCTCATGCAGGGGCAGACAACTCTACCAAGAACTCGAGAACAACGAAGAGCCAAGTGCAGCCACCGGCGGAATGATCCACGTGACGTCATCCCAACTGCAGAGACAAGAGTTGACCATTTCGTGTAGCAAGCGCTACAACACTTTTGGCGGGGATTAAGTACGACTCCGTGTGTGTGTGTGTGTGTGTGTGTGTGTGTGTGTGTGTGTTTGTGTGTGTGTGTTTGTGTGTGCGCGCGCGCGTGTGTGTGTGTGTGTGCGTGCGTGTGTGTGTTTGCGTGCGTGTTTGTGTGTGTGTGCGAATGCGTGCGTGCGTGCGTGTTTGTGTGTGTGTGCGTGCGTGTGCGTATGTGTGTGCGTGCGTGTGTGCGTGTGTGTGTGTGTGTGTGTGTGTGCGTGCGTGTGCGCGTGTGTGTGTTTGTATGTGTGTGTGTGCGTGCGTACATGTGTGTGTGCGTGCGTGCGTGCGTGTGTGCGTGCGTGCGTCCGTGCATGTGTGTGTGTGTGCGTGCATGTGTGTGTGTGTGCGTTGTGTCTCTTTGTATGAATGCTTGTATGTGTGTGTGTGTGTGTGTGCGTGCGTGCATGTGTGTGTGTGTGCGTGTGTGTGAGCACACGCGCGCGTTCGTGAGTGTGTGCCTATGTATTTGTGTGTGCGTATGCAAGTGTGTTTCTCTTCGTGTGTGTACGTGTGTGTGTGTGTGTGTGTGTGTGTGTGTGTGTGTGTGTGTGTGTGCGAATGCGCTCGAGCGCGTGCGTGTGTGTTAGTGAGTGTGCGTGTTTGTGTGTGAACGTGTGTATGTGCGTGAGTGTGTGCGCCTATACGTATATATGTGACATGCATGCTTAATCGCCCACTCATGCAAACACACGCATGCTTACACGTTCACATGTAGGTAAAATCAAATACACACAATACACACACGCACGCACGCACGTACGCACACACACACACACACACACACACGCACACACACACACACACACACACACACACACACACGCACACACACACACACAAAATACACACATGCATGCACACAATAGCATAAAATACAAACACACATTTACACAAAAGCAAGTACGCACGCACGCTTGCACGCACACACACACATACATACAAGCACAAATGCGCAAACGCACACACACATACAAACACAGAGCATACGTGTAGACACACGCGTCCGCGCGCACACACATAAACACTCACACACACGCAGACACGCACGTCCGCGCGCTCACACACACAGACACGCACACACACAGAGAACAACACACACACACACACACTCACGCATGAACGTGCACACGCACACAAGCACACACACATACACACACACACACACAAACACACACACACACACACACGTTCACACACACATACACACATTCACACAAACATACATACATTCACACACACACGCACACACACACAAACACACACACACACATACACACATACACACGAACAAGCAAAGTCACTCGTTTACTCATACAGGTGTATGGAATCATTCTACTATCTCACCCACTCACTCCATTCCGCATGCACAAGTGCACCTGTATATGACAAAGTGAAATAAAAACCGTCTTTTTCCATCCAGACTTTGTTTTGACCATGCGTCCTTCCTGCGTATTGGGGGAGCAGGGAAAGGTGCAAGCTGATGTTGCACTCGAAGTTCACAAACACTGGTGGTCGTTTTCGATAAACTTTATTCACGCACTGGTCGATACACCGCGGTGACAATCAGTAAACAGTATCGCCGTAACACCTTCGCTCTAAGCGCAATGCTGCAGAGGACTCACTCCTTACAAAGGAGGACTCGTTTATCTTCTAGTTAAGCTCTCACCTTAACACTGTCATACCTGTTCGTGTTCTCTCCTGTCGCTTTGTCGCGCTTTATATACGTCACGATTTAGGATACTCTACGGTCTAGGATATGACACTACGATGTTCAAGTTCGTTCTGGAACCTTCACAACATTGACACACCACCAATTGTCCCGCAGACCTGACAGAAGAGGTCCAAAACTGGCTTTACGCAAAGCTACTAAACAGGGTGGGTTGGGGGTAAAAATTGACCCATCGCGTCTCTCAATGCAGTTTGTAAATAGATGATGACTAGGCAAGTTCAGACTTACTCTTATCCTAACCAGAACGCGTGATTCATGTGTTTGATGACTTAACAATGGCCTACAGATGTTCATAGACCTAAAATGTCTTCAATTATTCATTCATTCATATGAGTGTTTGTTCGTTCATTCTTTCATTCATTCACAGCTACTACGGTGAGCGATTTTGAACTTGCACCGAGGAAAGTGTGTAGACGCCTATCTAGGCGTCAGTCTGACCGCGCATGCACTTCTTGGATATTTTTCTAGGGGTGTTTTGCTGTTTCTCTACCCTGACAGTGAGGAGGTACCCCAGGACTGCATTAGTGTTCGCTACAGGTGCTTGCTTTTTCTCTACCCTGACAGTGAGGAGGTACCCCAGGACTGCATTAGTGTTCGCTACAGGTGCTTGCTTTTTCTCTACCCTGACAGTGAGGAGGTACCCCAGGACTGCATTAGTGTTCGCTACAGGTGCTTGCTTTTTCTCTACCCTGACAGTGAGGAGGTACCCCAGGACTGCATTAGTGTTCGCTACAGGTGCTTGATTTTTCTCTACCCTGACAGTGAGGAGGTGCCCAGCCTGGGACGGGTTTCAAAATAGGTAGTCGATCTTGGTCGCAAGATCTTGCTTCGCAGTAAGAGCTAGCTAAAAAAGAAACTACCCAACGTGACGAAGTAATGCGCATGCGTAGACGTCACGACAAGAGGTGAACTAGCCACATTTCAATGGCCGACGTGTTGCCGGTTCATTCAGAAAACGCTCTATTTCGAGATACTAGCAACCCATCCAAAGAAAATATAAGCCATGCACAGCATTAATTTATCAAAGGTGTATGTTGAATGCATTAACAGATCGTGAAACCTCCTACAGTTTACGCATCGAATGCAGGTCAACGCATCCACGCCGAACTTTTGTCTCGAATTTTAAAAGCTAGGCACCTCTCAAGCTGCCTCGCTCAATCTACGCTCGTCTTCGATTGGCTCGCTAGCAAGCAAAGAATGAAACTGCCCATTCGGCGAGATCTACGTAGATCTACCGAGATCTTCGCATTTTGAAACCCGCCCCAGGACTGCACTAGTGTGCGCTACAGGTGCTTGCTTTTTCTCTACCCTGACAGTGAGGAGGTGCCCAGGACTGCACTAGTGTTCAGTACAGGTGCTTGCTTTTTCTCTACCCTGACAGTGAGGAGGTACCCCAGGACTGCAGCAGTGTTCAGTACAGGTGCTTGATTTTTCTCTACCCTGACAGTGAGGAGGTGCCCAGGACTGCACTAGTTTTCAGTACAGGTGCTTGCTTTTTCTTTTCGACATGGCTCTGTGTGCTAACATCAGATATGTATGTGTGTATGTGTGTGTGTGTGCATGCGTGCGTAGGTGTATGTATGTGCGTGTATGCGTGCATGTGTGTGTGTGCGTACGTGCGTGTGTGTGCGTGTGCGTGCGTGCGTGTGTGTGTGAGTGTGCGTGTATGCGTGTATGCGTGTATGTGTGTGTGTGCGTGCGTGCGTGTGTGTGTATGTATACTTGTGCGTGTGTGTGTGTGCGTGCGTATGTGTGTGTGCGTGTAAGTGTGTGTGTGTGTGTGTGTGTGTGTGTGTGTGCGTGCGTGTACATTTGCGTGTCTGAGTGTGCGTGTGTGTGTATATATGTGTGTGCGTGCGTGCGTGTGTGTGTGTGTGTGCTTGAATGTGTGTGTGTGATTGTTTGTGGGCTCTGGGCACAACATCCTGTTATATATAACACGAAAGCAGTCCCTGAATTTCCCCGAGACATCCTTCGAACCAGCCAGAGATGGGAAATCGTAAATCGTTGCAACTTCTCCTTTATGTCTGTCACCTTTCTGTGACTGCCTTCTCAGATGTACTTAAATTTCGAGTAACTTTTTAATAAGTTTAGTACCATCTGAAAGCCATCTGATTTCTGGTGGATGCAGGCCTTTATGTTACTCACATTTTGGAGTGAAAAGACACACGTGATGGAATAATATGATTACACGGACATAATATAGTCTTTTAAAAAGCTTAAACCTGTAACTTTTTACTAGTCAAGAAGAGGACTAAAATCCAAGTACAGAAAAGGTATGAGAAGAAACAAAAGATCTTTGTGTTGTCCTTCTGCATTCTCAGTCACGTTGTGTGGACTGACTGCCGTCAATCTGTCCACACTGTCCACACTGTCCACACTGAATCAAATTGCGCTTCATTCTCAAATTCCCTCCACCGATTAAGATTGTGCAAATTGAATTTGTAAGAGAACGCATGATAGGAACCAGTTCGTTAAAAAGACCATCTCTCCCTTCAAGCCGAGCAATCAGCAGACTTTGCATTGGTGACTATCTCCAAAAATTTACGTTACAGTGAGAATGTATTCGCGCACATTGTTAACGGCGACAGAAACACATGTAATCCGGGGTACATAAAAATGGCACTTGTACACACTTTGCACCATTAAACTGTTATTGGCTGAAACACCTTTTCGGACGACCTTTCAGCGCATCACCTGCTGTGACAGAGATCTCTCAAACTGATAAACTTTCGAATCGACACAAATGCCAATACAAAACAGCAGTTACATGCGCAAGTGAGCCATAGTGCATTTGAATTTCATCATAAAAATTCACGAGACTCACGGCAAACTAAATTTTATAAATCGACACTCTAAGTGCTGAATCTGTGTATGATGATTTATTTCTATGTCGAGTGTACACATAGAGACCAATTACAACAAGCCAAAGACCCAATATGCAATGGATCTAGAGTTTCTGATTCCCATAGATATGATGAAAAGTATGTATATAATGTAAAATGATAAACTTTCATGAAATACAACTAATTTCTTTTTAAATGAAATTTTGTAAAAATGTTCAAAGACCTCTCAGTGACCATGTTTACTTCGGCAGGGCAAAACTTTCTTATCTGACACTTTCATTTTCAATGATGCTTAAACAATCATTTGATGTATGATTAAAGGAGTTTTCTCGACTTTTGCATCTGTACATTGCAGAGGTACCGTGTTTACTAGTGTTTTGGAGAGAGCGATACAATATATACAAGTATCACTCTTGTACGGTTATTGAAGGTACAATACCTTTCCTTTACAACATTTTAAGAAAAAAAGTGAACTAGACGTTTACGTTGAACTTAAAGAGGAAAACATAGTTTCCTTCTGAAAGTAATCAATGTGCAGATGACGAAATGTATGTCCACTTGTACATCGTATAACACAAAACCTGGAGAAGAAAAACAATTGTTTGCTTTTCAAAACTATGCCTGCCATCATAGGACACATGACAAATGCCTGAGCAGGTTTAAATCGTCAGTGTTTGAATGTCTGTGTGTCTGCCTATCTGGCCGTGCAGTGGTTTGTGTGTGTGTGTGTGTGTGTGTGTGTGTGTGTGTGTGTCTGCGCGTGTGTGCATGCGTGTGAAATACATGCAGAGAAGCATGTAGGCAAGCATGTTTGCATAAGTACACACACACACACACACACACACACGCATGCAGGCATGCACGCACACACACACACACACACATACACACACTCGCACGTGCGTGCACGCACACACACACACACACACACACACACACACACAGTGTACACATCCACGACATCAATGCAAGGGCGTACTTAATAGTGGCCGAAAGTGTCGTAGCGCTTGCTACGAGACAGGGAAAGCTCCTCTTTCAAGCTCTTCGGCCCCGCTAGATGGCGCTTGTCGCCCTCGCGGGCAGTTCCCTCTCCACTTGACTCGAATTCCTGGTAGAGTTGTCTCCCCCTGCATGAGCACCAGAGCGCCAAGTGGACAGCACTGGTCAGCAGCGTGGTGACCACGCTTAGGTAGAACACTATGTCGTACCTTCCCGTCAAGTCTCGCACCGTGCCTGGGCAAGGAAAAGGAAGGAAAGGTAGAAATGAATAAGACGTCGCTACCAGGTAAGCAGCGGGTGAATGATTAAGCAGACATGAAAATATTACGGCAATTCATAGACTTCAATGTCATTTATTAATGTAACAGACCAACTTCGAAGTTCATCAGCATGCAGGACGAGTCCGAAGCTGAGGGGCATAACTGACAACCACCACAGCCACTAAGACTGACAACCACCACAGCCACTAAGACTGACAACCACCACAGCCACTAAGACTGACAACCACCACAGCCACTAAGATTGACAACCACACAGCCACTAAGACTGACAACCACCACAGCCACTAAGACTGACAACCACCACAGCCACTAAGACTGACAACTACACAGCCACTAAGACTGACAACCACCACAGCCACTACGACTGACAACCATCACAGCCACTAAGACTGACAACCACCACAGCCACTAAGACTGACAACCACCACAGCCACTAAGACTGACAACCACTCAGCCACTAAGACTGACAACCACCCAGCCACTAAGACTGACAACCACCACAGCCACTAAGACTGACAACCACCACAGCCACTAAGACTGACAACCACTCAGCCACTAAGACTGACAACCACTCAGCCACTAAAACTGACAACCACCACAGCCACTTAGACTGACAACCACCACAGCCACTAAGACTGACAACCACCATAGCCACTAAGACTGACAACCACCACAGCCACTAAGACTGACAACCACCACAGCCACTAAGACTGACAACCACCACAGCCACTAAGACTGACAACCACCACAGCCACTAAGACTGACAACCACCACAGCCACTAAGACTGACAACCACCACTACAACTACTACAACAACTATCATCACTACCACTACTACAACAACTATCACCACTACCACTACTACAACTATCACCACTACCACTACTACAACGACTATCACCACTACCACTACTACAACAACTATCACAACTACCACTACTAAAATAACTATCACAACTATCACTGCAATCCCACAACCATTACCACCACCATCTCCACATTTATCACCACCACCACTTCCACATTTATCACCACCACCACTACCACATTTATTGCCACCACCACTACTACATCTATGACCGCCGCCACTGCCACTACCGTAACTATTACCAATATCTTTTCTACAACAACTATCACCGCTACCACTACAATCCCTCAAACATCACCACCACAACCACAAATATCACCACCACCACACTATCATAACTAAAATCACCACTAATAAAATCCCACACCCACCACCACCACCATCACCACCAAGACTATCAACACCATTGCCACTACCACAATTACCACCACCACAACTATTTCCACCATCGCAACCATCCCACGTCCATCACCATCACACCATAACTATCACCACCACTACCACTTTACCTCATCTATCACCACCACCCCTTCCACCACAAGAACTATCACCACCAGCACTAAACACCAGAACTATCCCACCATCACCAATATCACGATCACAACCACCACCACAAATATGGCCACCACATCCACCACCACATCCATCGCCACCACCACTATCAACTCACAACAAACACCACAACCACCACCACATCCATCACCACCACCACCAACTCACAACCAACGCCACCACCACTACCAACTCACTGCCATAACTACCGCCACCGCCCCCCATCATCCTCCTCTTTTCACCGACCTCCCAGAGGACCACAGAGGAGGTCGCCCAGTCCGCCCACGCCCAGGATGTAGCCCACAGCCGCCGCATATACAGGACGGCCTCCCAGCTCCTCCAGTGCCGCCAAAAGATACGACACCGCCACCTGGCGGGCGTGCAGAGGTGTGGAGTGAGAGAAAGGAGAGAAAGAAGATAAGGTGTGATAAAGATCTATACATGATGGCAGAGGTGAACTGGCAGACAACTAGACGGATTGATGAATAGGTAGTGTGAGAAAAACAAAAGCAGGAGAGAAAAAATATAGAGAAAAGACAGAAAGAAAGGCTTAAATGAGAGAGAAAGGAGAAAAAATGTAAAGTAAAATCAAAAGCCGAGTGTACAGAAATCAAAACAAATGCTTATACACGCGCGCGCTCAGTGTTACAGAGAGGAAGATATATAAGTAGACGAACGGAGCAATCTAGAATAAGAAAGATACAGAAACTACAGAGAAAGCAAGGGAGACACAGATGCAGACAAGGACGAATTCACAGAAATTCAAAGCTAGGGACCGAATGACAAATACGGACTATTTGACAGATACAAAGACAGATAGAGACTGACCATTCCGTAGAAGAAGCCATAGACGGCACTGACTGCCATCAGCGAGGAACGGGAAGAGGCGAAGGCGAAGAAAGGCGCCACAGACCCCAGCAGCACGCATGCCACGCTGCTCTGTACCAGTGTCGGTACTCTCCACCGTGCTGTCAACACGATACGCTCGTACAATACTCGTGCTGTCAACGCCCAACACTCGTGCTGTCTACGCGCAACACTCGTGCTGTCTACACACAACACTCGTGCTGTCTACACGCAACACTCGTGCTGTCTCCACGCAACACTCGTGCTATCTACACACAACACTCGTGCTGTCTACACGCAACATTCGAACTGTCAACACGCAACACACGTGCTGTCTACACACAACACTCGTGCTTTCTATACGCAACACTCGAACTGTCAACACGCAACACACGTGCTGTCTACACGCAACACTCGTGTTATCTACACGCAACACTCGTGTTATCTACACGCAACACTCCTGTTATCTACACGGAACACTCGTGTTATCTACACGCAACACTCGTGCTGCCTCCATGCAACACTCCTGTTATCTACACGGAACACTCCTGTTATCTACACGCAACACTCGTGCTGCCTCCATGGAACACTCCTGTTATCTACACGGAACACTCGTCTTATCTACACGCAACACTCGTGTTATCTACAAGCAACACTCGTGCTGTCTACGCGCAACACTCGTGCTGCCTCCATGCAACACTCCTGTTATCTACACGCAACACCCGTGTTATCTACACGCAACACTCGTGCTGCCTCCATGCAACACTCCTGTTATCTACACGCAACACTCGTGTTATCTACACGCAACACTCGTGCTGTCTACACGCAATACTCGAGCTGTCTACACACAACACTCGTGCTGTCTACACGCAACACGCGTGCTGACTACACACAACACTCGTGCTGTCTACACGCAACACTCGTGCTGTCTACACACAACACTCGTGCTGTCTACACGCAACACTCGAGCTGTCTACACGCAACACTCGTGCTGTCTACACACAACACTCGAGCTGTCTACACGCAACACTCGTGCTGTCTACACACAACACTCGTGCTGTCAACACGCAACACTCGTGCTGTCTACACGAACACTCGTGCTGTCTACACGCAGCACTCGTGCTGTCTACATGCAACACTCGTGCTGTCTACACGCAACACTCGTGCTGTCTACACACAACACTCGTGCTGTCTACACGCAACACTCGTGCTGTCTACACGCAACACTCGTGCTGTCTACACACAACACTCGTGCTGTCTACACACAACACTCGTGCTGTCTACACGCAACACTCGTGTTATCTACACGCAACACTCGTGTTATCTACACGCAAAACTCGTGTTATCTACACGCAACACCCGTGTTATTAACACGCAACACTCGTGCTGCCTCCATGCAACACTCGTGTTATCTACACGCAACACTCGTGTTATCTACACGCAATACTCGTGCTGCCTCCATGCAACACTCGTGTTATCTACACGCAACACTCGTGTTATCTACACGCAACACTCGTGCTGCCTCCATGCAACACTCGTGTTATCTACACGCAACACTCGTGTTATCTACACGCAACACTCGTGTTATCTACACGCAACTCTCGTGTTATCTACACGCAACACCCATGTTATCTACACGCAACACCCGTGTTATCTACACGCAACACTCGTGTTATCTACACGCAATACTCGTGTTATCTACACGCAACACTCATGTTATCTACACGCAACGCTCGTGCTGTCAACACGCAACACTCGTGCTGTCAACACCCCAAGCTCATGCTGTCTACATGCAACTCTCGTGGTGTACATGCAACACTCGTTCTGTCTACATCCAACACTCGTTCTGTCTACATACAGAACTCGTGCTATCTAAACGCGACACTCGTGCTATCTACACGCAGCACTCGTGCTATCTACATGCAACGCTCGTGCTGTCTACACGCAGCACTCGTGCTGTTTCCATGCAACACTCGTGCTGTCTACACGCAACACTCGAGCTGTCTACACGCAACACTCGAGCTGTCTACACGCAACACTCGTGCTGTTTCCATGAAACACTCGTGCAATCAACATACAACATGCTTAATGTCAACACGAAACGCTCGTAATGTCCGTTCGCAGAACCGCATTCGTGCAAATCGTTCTAAAGTACAAGCGCAGTAGAAGTATCCTCTTGCAATGAGGAAGAATGTCCGCATTGCACGCTACAATCAGAGGAGAGCTCGAATTTCATCACACAATACTCGTGCGGGAAGTGCAAAATGCTCGCATCCAAAACAATCAAATAACAGAGGGGCTGTGGAAGCAGCAATGTTTTACAGAGACACGCCCTGCCCTCGATTGCCTTGGTAACCTGCACAGAGGCTACTCTAACTGCTGAAATGGGGAACGGCGATTCGTTTGAATTTGCTTCCGTAATGAACATACAGGAAGGTAACTTATAGTAAAGGAAAAATGTACTGCAGTCGTACAGACAGAACACCTCCAATACATGTAATGTGATGTTTATTTGTCGTGAATCAGAATTAATCCATATAACTTCTTTATATTTCCAATGTACACTTTGAATTTTTAACACCTCTCATGAAAACCTGTGGGAACAACGAAAAAAAGAGAGATCTTGTTCCCACGCCTTGTAACGTTGTCTTCCTTCGAAAGTGTGATCAGTCCAGAGCAGGACAAAGTGTGATCAGTCCAGAGCAGGACAAAGTGTGATTAGTCCAGAGCAGGACAAAGTGTGATCAGTCCAGAGCAGGACAAAGTGTGATTAGTCCAGAGCAGGACAAAGTGTGATCAGTCCAG
>JAWQFJ010003506.1:0-2500 GCA_034096865.1 Theodoxus fluviatilis | reverse complement strand
CAAACATAAGTAATAGATACATACTGAGTCGTACACACACTACATACATGAACAATAAATACATACCGAGTCGTACACACACTACAGGCACAAGCGATAGATACATACCGAGTCGTAAGCACAAACATCATGGATGACTGTCATGGCGTTGCAGATGGTAATGGGGCCCTAAATCTGAAGCGCAGAGACGTCTACAGACCGGGCCTGGAGCTCTCGCAGCGGGATATGGAGCTCCCCCCTCGCGGATGAGGGGTGTCTGTCCCAGACCATTGATGCCTCCAATGAAGGAGTGCGAATTCCCGGGTTCCGCGTGGTGTCATGCACTGTAGTCCAATCCAATGAACTCGCACTTGTTCAGAGGGGACACTGCAGTCTTTCAGATTTGTTTTGAGGTTATTCCTGAAGCGCATGACTGGGACTCCCGGATTTACCCTTCCACGCTCTGGTTGAGAAAAGAAAGTAACTTTGCCAAGACGCGAGTGGTCGACGCAACAGGCCTTCATCATGAGTCCCCCAGTATCCCAGAGCTGAACTTGCAAATGTCTGTTGAGAATCCTCACCTCCCATGACATGCCCATGAGTTTCTGGAAGCATTAGAGACGTCACTGACTTGCTGTTTTGGGTGCTTCCTGTAGACCCTCCGTGTCTTGCACCCATACAGTATGATAGTCAGGACTGCTAAAATGTAGACCAAGGTATTTGTCTTTTGTGTGATGCCACGTTCCATACTCGCTTGCAGAGTCTTCCAAAACTCTGCACTTGCCTAGACGAGTCTGTTTAGAACATTCTGATCCAGGCTTCATGATGAAGTTAAGCAGCCACCAAGGTAGGTCTCCATCGCTGACACACTTACAAATACATACATGTACACCACGCTTCTTATACCTGAATGTGCACACGGCGGGCTTCCAGACGTACGAATAAGGACATAAATATACTCTAAAATGTGAACTCAGGTACGAGGAAAGAGGAAGCCATGTCGGTACCCTACCTCCACCGTAGATAACACCATTGGCCAGGGACTGGACCACGGCTGCCTGGGCACTGGTGGTGTTAAACTCGGACAGGAGCGGCACGTACAGCACGCCCAGGCCCCCAGCGAAGCCGTTGACCACGAAGGTGAGGAAGCTGCAGATGACGACGGCGACGTACTTGGCCTTGCCCAGGTGCAGCTGTTGGGCCCCAGGTCTGGGAGAGAAGTAAACAAAACAATGACTGTCAGATTTAATGTGTTTCTATAGTGTTGCTGTGTTGACCTTGGTACTAGAGAACCTCAAGGATGCAGTCACTTCGTGCAATCTCTACCATGACGGGGGAAGAATAGAACAAATAGCTGAATGTACACCACAATCACTATAAATGGCGGGAAAGATAGCGTGTCGGTAAAAGTGCAAAGAAAAATTGGACCGCTCAGTGCTCAAAGACGATGTCAGAGCCATGAGGCATCAGTGAAAGATAGTGTCGGGCTAATGAAAAAATGCAAAATGATTTTCGGAAAGATATCTGATAATGGTTCACATAAGTGGACTCGTCCAAGGCGAAGGGTGCGGGAAAGACAGCGACGTGGGTGGGCCATGCAAGCTAACAGGCCACAGCGTCTGTTGGCGTAAATAAATAAATAGATAACTGTAAACCCCAACAAAAATACTCAACTACTCATCTCTTTGTTTATTTATTTATTTACACCAATGAAGCACTGTGGCTCGTTAGCTTGTGTGGCCCGCCAGCTTCACTGTCTTTCCCGCGCCCCTCTCCTCGGACGAGTCCACTTGAGTGGCCTGTTATCGAAAGTGTAACCGATTTTTCTCATCGTTAAAGCAGAATTCTTCTACCTCTGCATAGCTTCTTGTGGTCTTTTACCCACGTAGTGTAGACCTCAGCCTATCTCCTACGTCCTCCAATGACTTCACTGTTACACAAGACTCGTACATCCGTAGGATGTATTATTTTCTTTGAATGGTATGGACAGAGTTTTTAGGCCGACTGTCTTCCTGACCAGAATTTTTCTGCGAGTTCTTGGTAGTCTCTGGGGGGCCGAGGAAGACGATATGTTTTGCGGCCATCTTCTGTGGAGATGGGCATGCATGTGGCTGCGGAGACCGAGGTCAAAGCGCAGGGGCGATCACAGACCGGACACGGAACGCCAGTGGTCAGAGCAGGGGAAGGGCACAGGCAGCTCCATGACTTACACAGTGCTTACTACATGTACAGGTGGCCATGCATTACTACTGGATGAACACGCTACCATTATGAAGGGAGAAAGGGCGGGAGAGACAGACAGCTAGTTGTAACTTGCAATGCCAATGAATGAAAGCTGTCGTTTCAACATTGTCTAGAATGTGTGTGCGAGCGTGTTTGTGCGTGCGCGCAGGCGTGTGTACAAGCAAGCAAGAAGCAAATGTGTGTGTGTGTGTGTGTGTGTGTGTGTGTGTGTGTGTGAGGGAGAGAGAGAGAGAGAGAGAGAGAGAGAGAGAGAGAGAGAGAGAAAGGAGAGAGAGAA
>JAWQFJ010003505.1:12500-14894 GCA_034096865.1 Theodoxus fluviatilis | reverse complement strand
TCGTTCCAAAGCCTTATTCATGCAATAAGTAGTATCTTCAATGCGTGTTGTATCACTGCAGCGGAAAAAGTATGGTGCCATCTCATCTCCTTCTTCATTTTTATGGCTGATTGTTAAAAAGGGGGGAAACAGCACTGTTTGCAAGATGACGTTGCTGACCTGAACGACTAAGAACAGAGAGCAGACGAGGGCTCCTTGACGACAGCCTCCTGTCTCACTTACCAGGGTATCGATCCTTCCAGGTCGGGTCTTTGCATGATGGGAAGGAGATGAAGAAGAAGGGGACCCCATTGTCCCCCATGACTTCCTGGCTTTGTGTGAAGAAATTCCTCGTGGACTTGTTGATGTCCATGCTGGCAACATTTTAACAGCATATTAACTTTGTTCCAATTTTTGCTTTATAAAAAGTTAAAGCTGAGGCTGTGGTTGGAACACATTATTGCACAGTTACTTGTAAACCAGTTCCGAACTGTATGATACACTTAGCACGGCTGCTGTTATTCTCTCTTACACGTCGTACACTTCCAAGAAAGGTAAAACCAGAGGAATCATCTGGATTAATTCTAAACAGATTTTCAAAGCTTTGTTAATATCAGGTAATGTGTGATCTTTTGTATGAGCTTGCTGACTTTGTGTCTGTGAATTAGATCTTTCCAAAAAAGGATTCATACCAAACAGTATCGAAAATCATTTTTATGTACAATATAGAGACAAAATTAATACATTTTCAGCTGTGACTGTTATGATCCTATGTAATTCATTATTTTGTTAAAGACAATCTTTTTAAGCTCATCTTCCTCACAGGTAGCTGATTCCATAATTGATTGAACATTACTGTTGACAGAGTTTAGAATGAATCCTCTGATTAATCTTCTCTCCTGCACGGATGGATTGATGATGTTTTAAGGGCTATCAACTTTTAAGGGTATATAAGGCCTCACAACGTTTATCTTAAAAAAAAATATCCCATACATGTATACAAACTGGTAAAAATTCTCATGTAAAAGATACAACTAAAATGTTAAAGGATTATATGTAGAAAAATAAACAAATTAATAGCATTACTCAAAAGGGAGAATAAAATGAGAATAATTCAGAATTTCATCCCTACGATATACTTTTTTGAATGTCTAAAAGACTGTTTGAACTACTCCGTAAATGCGCAAGTAAGAACCATTCCATCTTCTGCCCATGAAATTCAGCTAATGATCAGTTCACACACGGCGCCAGACTACAAAACTGTAAGGGAACGGGCATAAAGAAGGATAGACTCACTCTGTGTAAACCCAGGTGTTGTTGGCTTTGATCCCCAGATCCTCCATGTCTCCTTCCAGCGTCACGAAGACAGAGATACATGAGATGCTCCTCTTCAGGGTTTTCAGGAGTGGCCACACCGCTGAAAGAATTTTCATCAAGATTGGTCTGTAAGTCCCGAGGGAATGCTAGTACACGAGTGTTGCCACTGCATCGACAACCCAAACAAACTGTGTACGTGTGCTAATCGTTGCTGTTACTAGTTTATTATTGTTGGTGTTGTTCATGCTGCTGCTTCTGCTGCTGCTGCTGCTGCTCCCCATGTCGTTGTTGTTTCACATCCTCGAAAGGTTGTCGTATATCACTGTTGTGCATATATATGTATTGCTGTCTTTGATGTTTGTTGGACACATTCATAGACGTGAAAACGGTTCGAGCGTATTTTATACATTTGCACAAACCTCTGTTCCCACTCTCTATCCCACTACATTCTCTCTCTCTCTCTCTTTCTCTCTCTCTCTCTCTCTCTCTCTCTCTCTCTCTCTCTCTCTCTCTCTCACACACATACACATGCACGGACGCATGCACACACACACATGCACGGATGTATGCACACACACACACACACATACACGCACACGGATGCATGCACACACACGCACATACACGTGCATGGACGCATGCACACACACACACACATACACGCACACGGATGCATGCACACACACGCACATACACGTGCACGGATGCATGCACACACACACGCACATACACGTGCATGGACGCATGCACACACACACACATACACGCACACGGATGCATGCACACACACACACATACACGTGCACGGACGCATGCACACACACACACACACACGTGCATGGACGCATGCACACACACACACATACACGTGCACGGACGCATGCACACACACACACATACACGTGCACGGACGATTGCACGCACACACACACACACACATACACGGACGCATGCACACACACACACACACACCTGCACGGACGCATGCACACACTCACACACACACACCTGCACGGACGCATGCACACACATACACACACACACATGCACGGACGTATGCACACACACACATACACATGCACGGATTCATGCACACAC
>JAWQFJ010003505.1:0-7500 GCA_034096865.1 Theodoxus fluviatilis | reverse complement strand
GTCAGGCTGTCCAACACTTGCTGCACGCTCTGCCCTGCCAGGCGGAAGTACTGCGTGATGACGTTGATCAGACCCGTGAAGATGAGCAGTCGACAGAGCCACAGGGGGAGCGATTTAATAACTATTGACATGAAGTCACATGCTTCCACGGCCTGAAGAGAAGGAAGAAATGAACAGTTTTTAGAGTGGGAAGTAAACACAAAGTTGAAGACACCCTTTCTACAAAATGGAACGAGTCAACAATGATTGAGAGGGTGTAAACATGCCAGTGCCCGATTACTGCAGTGGATTCTACATGCAGTTTCTGACGGTGAGTGTTTACAAGCCAGTTTGGAGTTCCAATTTCTTTGGAACGTGACTTTCCTCATTACAACTACCACGACGGAATTGTTCCACGATTTGGTGTATTCTGGAATATTCTTTTTCAAAGTTTTACTTCCAAGCTAAGAAATATTAATTAAAATGCTTACTTTGAGAAGTTCGAAGTATTTTTCTATGGCCTTCTCCTCGCCAGGGAAGTTTTTGAGGAACATGGCTTTCAGGTTTTCTTTCCCTTTCTCCATTGGATAGCGTCGCACTTGATCTCCATCTTCAAAAACTGCCTATTAAAAAAAACACGCCATACATGAAGAATCACAAGAGCACAGGCATATAACTGTCACAATGAAACATGAAGAGAAAAACAATCAATCATCATCATTGTCGTCGTTGTCGTCGTCGTCGTTTCTGTTTAAACAATGTGAAGACTGACCACATCATAAGCTGATTCCATTGGTGCCATTTCCACTTGACCCTCGGTCAGCTGCTGGGTCATCAGGTAGATTAGGTTGTCCTCCTGCATTGCTCCCAAGTAGTGGATACCTGTAAAAAGGCGCCTTTTTGTCATTCTGAAACTGTTGCGGTGCTACGGAGTCAAAGACACTTGGAAGAAATCAGTCAGGAGGAGTACTTCTGTGAATGAATGAATTCAATTGTGTGATTTGTCACAAAGCTGACATTGTGAATATGCATGCGTGTGAGAGAGAGAGAGAGAGAGAGAGAGAGAGAGAGAGAGAGAAAGAGAGAGAGAGAGAAAGAGAGAGAGAGACAGACAGACAGAGACACAGAGAGACAGAGACAGAAAGACAGACCGACACAAAGAGAGACAGACAAATAGACACACACACACACACACACACACACACACACAAACACAGACAGACAGACACACACACACACACACACACACACACACAAACACAGAGAGAGACAGAGAGAGAGAGAGAGAGAGAGAGAGAGAGAGAGAGAGAGAGAGAGAGAGAGAGAGAGAGAGAGAAACAGACAAACGGACGGACGGGCGCACCGACGGATGGAAGACAGAAACAGAGATTCGTAGATGTGATGGGTTCAGTGTTGGTAAATGAATTATTAATCATTCTTACCCGTGTCAAACTCAACGCCACCAGTTCCGAAGGTGTGGCAGCATCCCCCGATACGACCGTGCTGCTCCAGCACCAGCACCTTGCGTCCTGCCCGGGCCAGCAGCACTGCAGCACCGAGTCCACCCATGCCACTGCCTATGACCACCACGTCGTACTGCTGTCCTGTCACCTGGCCCGCCTTGAACACTGCATGGGGACAGTTGCAGTCACTTCACTATTCTGCAGGGTGGTGTTTTGGGTATACAAGTACATGACATGAGGGATTTCAGCGTGATTTTACAAATGCATGGATGAGAGAGAGAGAGAGAGAGAGAGAGAGAGAGAGAGAGAGAGAGAGAGAGAGAGAGAGAGAAGCAGTCTGCGTACCATGCTCACCATTCCACCGAAACAGCTCTGCTCCGTGTTCTATTATGACCTCCTTGTCGCATCTGATGATTTCAAAGTTTCCCTTCTCACGTTGTTAGATTTGAGTGCTGCTTTTGACACAATAGATCACGGAATGCTTCTCTCCCGTCTAAGACATGTTTTTGGCATTGACAACACAGCACTCTCCTTCCTGAAATCATATATCTCAGAACGTAGGCAGACTGTTTTGATCCAGGGTATTGCTTCTGATCCTGCCCCGCTAAATTACGGAGTCCCACACAGCTCGGTTCTGGGTCCTCTGCTGTTTCTACTGTACACCCAACCACTTTCCAACGTAATTGACAGTCATTCATTCTCTCACAGTGAATTTCTGATGACACGCAACTCTACAACTCCACTCATCCCAGTCAAATCCAACGTCTTCTGCAAGTGAACTTTGTTTTCTGATGTGAAACAGTGGATGACCCAGAACAAACTCAAACTTAATGATTCAAAGACCGAAGCTCTCCTGGTTGGCGGTAGAGGCAAATTTGGTCAGGCCCTGAAACTAACCATAGGTCAGAGTGAGATAGCATTCTCAAAGTCTGTTAGGAACTTAGGTGTCATGTTCGATGATGATTTTTCTATGAGAGTTCATGTGAACAAAGTTTGCCAGTTAGCTTTCTACGAGTTAAGGAAAATTGGCACTATTCGTCACTATCTCTCACAACAGGCCACTCAAACCCTTGTCACTTCCCTTGTTCTGTCCCGTCTTGATTATGGAAATTCTCTTCTTGCCGGCATTCCTGACACTCTGCTAAACAAACTGCAAAAAGTCCAAAACACTGCTGCTAGATTAATCTTTAGATGTCCCAAGAGAACTCCCACATCCAAACTCCTTCGTGCACTGCATTGGCTCCCCGTCGCTCAGAGGATAGAGTATAAGCTAGCCACTATGTGTTTCAACTTCTTCAATTAAACTGCACCACACGCACTCAAAGAAATTCTCACTGTCTTACACCCCTGCTAGAAATAACCGTTCAGCTGCAGACACCAAAACGGTAAATGTCCCTCGTCGCAAAAAGAAAACCCAAGGACAGCGAGCTTTTTCTTACATCGGCCCTGTAACATGGAATAGCCTGCCTTTCCCTGTCCGTCACTCTGATTCCATGTCCCAGTTCAAAACCTCCCTCAAGACACACCTGTTCCAGTCAGTCTTTCCTGATGAGAAGTGAAGTGCTTCACAAGGCGCCTCTTTAATGTTTTGTGTTTTGTTTATTGCCTGCTACTTAATTAATTGTATTGTATTAAATGTTTTCTTTTGTTTCAACTGTACAGTGTGCGAGTGTTAGAATGCTTTGTATGAGTGTAGACTTTCTCATTGTAAAATATATATGCCATGAGCTTGCCTATTAGGGAAGGTATGTGCGTAGAAATAGTCTGTATTATTATTATTATTAATAAAATATGCACATTTTGGTATCTTTTCAAATTTCTATAACTTCTTAACTACTTTATATTTTTAACAAAAAAATTGCAATAAAATTGTACACTCTTTATCTTCAAATGTACAGAAGATTATGTTTGTAATGCAAAAAGTAAAAAAAAGTACTTATTGCTTCCACATCAAAATATCCGAATTGCAGATAAAGTAGGTTCAACATTAAATAAAAAATTCATATCTGGCCAAATAATCAGTTCACAGCAAAAAATGTCTGTATGTTCATAAATTATTATACATGTAACAAACCTGCAAAATTACAAGTCATCATCATCATCCTGTGATGAGTTTTAGTAATTCATTGATTTGAACTCTACGAAAAAAACACATTTTGAGAAAATGGCAAAAACAACTTTTTGTCATGCATAAGTCCTACTAAAACTATCCATCATGGCTAAAACTTGTTTCACTTATTCATACATTCATCCAGCAGCACTACACATGCTAAAAAATGAAACTGAACTTTCCAGTTTTATAGTTTTTTTTGTGCAGTGAGTCAGTCCTCCGTACAGAAGATGCAGGGATGGAAAAGTTCATGCTCAACAGGAAAGGATCAGCCCTACTACTACACAGGAAATGCCAAAGTCAATAAAGGCCACTTCAGGGAGACACATGCTCAGATGCTGTGAATGAGTCAACAACAAGTCAGTCTACCATTCCAGCACCATATGTTTCCCCTTCTTCTTCTTCCTGAAGCTTCCTCTTCTGATGCCTTGAGTTGAAGACATGAAGCCACATAGTGTAGGCGCTGTTGCTGTGCCTCAACAGAGGCTGCAAAATCAGCTTTCTTCATTCTTCTGGCATTACAGGCTCCACATATCAAGCAAAGTTTGCTTGCTAAGCCATTGTTTTCATCGTATAGTATGCTGATGAGTGATGGTGAGACCAGATAGAACAGTTCGGGCAAAGAACATCCTTCATCAGTTCACTTAGCTGATCTAAGTGCACGATGACCCACTTTTGATCGGTTTCAATCAGCTGCTTCGCTTCTGCCTGCATCATCTGATCTGTATCTTCCTCGATGCCGATGTTTTCGAAGTTTCGTCCGAAATCGAGGCAGTTGAGGTGGGGGGACGTGACCTTGACCACGAAGTATTTTCGAGGTGCGTGCAGCCGCAAGCTGCTCTCTTCGCCCAAGATTTTTCGATCGCGGCATAATGTTAAGTTTATTCACTCACGGGCATTCTCTGATTGTTTGATTGAAGTCGAATTTATTCGATTTGGTGCGAAACATAAACTAACAGATAAATAGCATTGAAGCGGCAGCCATGTTTACGATGCATGGTGGGCCAGGGAATCCTCGCTTCGGAGTATCTGGCTGAAACAAGTGGAATTCCCTCTCTAAGCTCAATGATTGGCTAGTGAGTTTCAAAACAACCTTGCAAACAAGCGACGCTACCACTGGCCGAGGGGGGCATAGGCCTTAGGACCGCCAGCGACTTGGCACTCCCTGCTTTCCTGGCCTCTGTCTACTCCAGCAAGCGGCTCGTCAAAGCCATCCTCGGCCGAAACACGGACGACGATTCATCTCCAGTGGACGCAGAGGACGCTCTCGGCCGTTGGAGACAGAAGGGGCTCCCATATGCCGAGATCCCGGAATCCCAGCACAGTTGGGATCGCACTGCCAGTCGAGCTGTCGCGAACGAGCTCAGACCCCGTCTTAACCAGCATCGTTTGGTTTGTCTGGGCTCGGCCGCACAACCCAACAGCGGATGCTGGTTACACGCCATTCCCGCCACATCTCTCGGCACCCTCCTAGACGACGAGACGCTCAGGATTGCTGTCTCTCTCCGCCTCGGCCAGCAGATGTGCCAGAGCCATCCCTGTCGATGCGGCAAGACAGTCGACACCTACGGCTTGCACCCGCTTTCATGCCGCTACAGTGCCGGGAGATTCCCACGCCACGCCGCTCTCAACGACGTCATCAAACGGTCGCTCGACTCCGCAGGCCTGTATTCCGTTATGGAACCGGTTGGTCTTGACAGAGGAGATGGGCGACGCCCCGACGGCATGACGGTATTCCCATTCAAGAACGGCAAGTCACTTGTTTGGGACGCCACCTGCTCTGATTCTTTTGCGCCGTCTTCAATGACAGACTCTGCCATCGACCCAGGGCACGCCTGCCGGACCGCCGAAGGTTCGAAAAGGAGGAAGTACGCCTCTATCTCGGAACGGTACCACTTCGTCCCGTTCGCTGTTGAAACTACCGGAGTCGTCGGACCGGCAGCAACGTGAACTTATCCGAGAGATCGGCCAGCGGATTGCACTGTCGACAGATGACCCGCGCCAGACACAGTTCCTGTTCCAGAGAATCTCGCTGGCAATCGCGAGGGGCAACGCGTTCGCGATCATGTCGTCGGCCAAGCGTGAGGCTTCCCGTGACCCAAAGCCGAGATGTTACCGGGGAGCGATCGTGCACAAGTCGTCAGACGCTGGTTTCACCAGCAGCTGAGAATCCATCCGCTCCAGCCCCGTCACAGGTCAACCGTCACCCAGCCGCCGCCAGACACAACAAACCCGGCGACATCTCGGGCCACGCGGGCAGCACGAGGACTCGCAGCAGGTCATCAACAAGGCTGGACCAGCACGAGCAAGCAGCACGGGTGCGAAGAAAGTAACTGACTGTTCGGTCTCGAGAATAACTCGATCAGCCTCTAAATTCGTGCGCGTTTAAGTCGCAAGACTGGATGTTAGTCTTGATCCTGTTCATGTACATACATTTACGTCCTTTTTTCATGTGTTGCGTCCTTGTAAACAGTGAATAAAGTTCATTAGAGACGGGGAAAAAACAAAACAAAAACCTTGCAAACGCTGTTTGAAATCATCACCTTAAAATAGACCACTCTAGTTGGCGGAGTTATTTCCCTTGCGGTGCTCGATCGAAAAGACGAGCTTTCCGACGGTACTGGGCGTGAACCTCTTCGTAGAATAGATCGAAAGTTACAATTGTTCCAAAAGTAATAAAATATGATGCATCAATGACGTTTTTAACGTTTTTTTTACGAGGAGTGATGTTTTTAAAAGCCATTTTATTCAACTAATTTTCGATTGACAGGTCGAAAAAAAACACGTGGGGGCATTTGCGAGTGTTTCAACTACTCAAAACTGATGTTATCTCAAAAACGTCCAGATATGAAATTTTCCCAATTTTTCGACCCGTGTCTTGCCGGAAGAGTTCCATGAAAATCGATCAATCTCCATTTAACTACGCACGAATAGCCCAACCTACATAACTTGTTCGTCACTATACAAACCCAGTTCTTGCTGTCTCGAACATGGGAGTTCTGGAGCATTTCATATGCGTGTCTAGGTAACATTTGAGGCAGCATTCTGTGCAGTTTTAGCCAGTATTTAATTGCTCTGGTACAACTATTTAACTAAACCCAGAATTTTTCCGTCCCATGGATAGAACCACGTACGGCACTGCGCCTCGCACATCATCAATCCGCAGAGCATATACTCACCTATCTCCGCCTGTCTAAAGACATGGTTTCAACAAGCGAGTTGAGGTTGAGGAGCTGACAATAATACTCATTCAAGAGGGGAGAGCACTGGAGGTTGAGCTGCCAGGAAATGGTATATATGTTCTAGACAAGTTAGAAGGAAAGGGAAGTTCCTGTAAATATTTCTTTTGTGCTTTGGCACGTCGTAGACGATGAACCAAAGCTAACGCAGTCTCACACAGGGGAAAGTGCATCGTAGATGATCGCCAAGTATAAACATTCACGCACAGACAAAATTACACGCACGGACAGATTTACGATAAAAGGTTGCAGCTAGGATAAGATTGTCAAGATATTCCAACAATCCCAGAATGTTCCCGTCCCAGGGATATAACCGGCACTGATCGAACCTCGCACATCGTCAAACCCCAAAGCATACTCGTCTATCTAAAAACATAGTTTCAACAAGCGAGTAGTACTATTGATTAACAGTGGATATCTTCCTAGTTCCCAATAAGCAGCCCTGCCGCGCGAAACGCAAGTAGTGCGACTTTTCGGTAGCCTGTGTGCCAGACAGTGACTGCTGAGACGGATTTGGCGATGTCGCGCGTACGCAAGGCTTAATTGTACAATTCTTGCTTCTTTTTTTAAAACTTCGTCTGATTGTTTTTTCTTTTCTTTTCTGTTCTTATAATGGACCAGGGTCCCACACAAGAAGTTGATTCGATTCGTCTCGTCTCGTCTCGTCTCTCTCTCTCTCTCTCTCTCTCTCTCTCTCTCTCTCTCTCTC
>JAWQFJ010003504.1:10000-12984 GCA_034096865.1 Theodoxus fluviatilis | reverse complement strand
TCCCCTCCTGCAGGAGTGTATAGTCAGCTCCTGACAGCCCCATATCCAGTAGTCTCCCCTCTTGCATGAGTGCATAGTCAGCTCCTGGCAGCCCCATATCCAGTAGTCTCCCCTCTTGCATGAGTGCATAGTCAGCTCCTGACAGCCCCTTCTCCAGTAGTCTCCCTTGTTGCATGAGTGCATAGTCAGCTCCTCAACCTCTACTCGCCTGTTGAAACCCTGTGTTTTGACAGATGGATCTAGGCAAGCAAGCTTTGGCGTTTGATTGTGTGCAAGGCGAAGTGCTGTGGTTCAATCCCTAGGGCAGGAGATGTCTGCAATATTAATATCTCACACTGAATGTGTTGTCACTGCCCTCACACACACCCCGTTTCACTCCTGGGTGGGGAGAGACAATGCAAATTATGCACCACACCCATAGATACAACATCATGTGCCAACACGTGTGCATGTTAAAGCACATACAAGTATTTGCATGACATGCACACACATGCATGCATTTCTGTACATTCATGCATGTATGTAATTGTATGTGCACATGATGCATGTGTGTGTATTGGACACATGGACATTATCATGTAAATGAATGCAGCCACACAAGACTATATGCATACATGCATAAACATGAGCAAGGATGTATGAGTGCCAGTGTACATGCATGCGCTGAGAACACACCTGCTGGTGGCCGTGACGCGCGAGGTGGGACGCCAGAGTGCGCAGTGTCCATCCCTGCTTGGTGCGCATATTGCGCCATCCCAGCCCCTCGTTGTAGAAATACACAAGCTTGCTGTATGCATGGCTTGACAAGTTCATGCTGCAAGACAGAGGTCAGGTCACAGTTCAGAGCACAGAGGTCAGATCAGCGCATAAAGGTCAGGTCACAGCCTAGGGGTCAGGTCACAGGACAGAACTAAGGTCATGGCACAGACGTCAGATCACAGGGTAGAGGTCATATCACAGGGTAGAGGTCATGTCAAAGGATAGAGGTCATGTCACATCATTGAGGTCAGGTCACAGGATATAGGTCAAGTCTCAGCATATAGGTTAGGTCACACCATAAAAGTCAGGTCACACTATAAAGGTCAGGTTAGGTCACAGTTCAGAGGACAGAGGTCAGATCAGTGGATAGAGGACATGTCACAACATTGAGGTCAGGTCACAGCATTGATGTCAGGTCACAGGACAGAAGTCAGGTCACAGCATATAGATCAGGTGGCAGAATATAGGTCAGGTCACATCATGGAGGTCAGAACACTGCATAGAAGTCACATCACGTCACAGAAGTCATGTCATACCACAGAGGTAAAAAGCACATTAGCTAGAGGGTATTGTTTTGTATTAATAGATACCAAATAGCTCTGCGAGGAGCTTTCACGTCGAGCATAGCAGTTCAAGTAGAAGACAAGCTTTGGGCTTGGCGGGCCTCATTTCTGAACTGCTCGATGCCTATGGAGGCAAAGAGCCATTCCCCAGAGGAAACACACCTTGGGTCACAGCATGAAGCATGAGAGCCCAGTCTCACTGCACCAGGACAAAGTTTTCCTGCAGCACCAAGACAGCCAGTCTGCCGACAAGAAAAAACTGAGGCATTTGAGGCCAGGGTTTTCCCCAACTCCCGATCCTGAGAGGCGTGCAATGCAAGACGCAGATTTCCCCGAGGAATGGATATGCAATCCAAAGCAATCAATAAGGCATGTCCAGTCTTGAAAAAAAGAGAGAGTAATTGCTGTAATTACACGTCAGTTGATTCTCGTGAATAAGCCGTTTCCAAAACCAAAATTTATCATCCCAGTTTTGATGTTGACTCCTGTAAGATAACAGCAATGACATAAAAATAACAGAGGAAATGGCCTCTGGATTGCACGTCCATAGGCTGGTGACCCTCCTTTGGTGTGTGCTGTAAGTCTCCCCCCAGCCCCCCTCCCCCACCCCCCCAAAAAAAAGCAATGCAAGGGAGGTAACTCCATGACAGGTTCTGACAAGTTGGTAGGGAAGCATGACTTTGGATATTTTGTCTGTCAAGTGTGGCCTGATCCATGAAAGGGAAGATGTGTCCATGTGTGATACAGCAACACCTACACACTGCCAACACCTACACACTGCCAACACATACACACTGCCAACACATACAGACTGCCAACACCTACAGACTGCCAACACCTACAGACTGCCAACACCTACAGACTGCCAACACCTACAGACTGCCAACACCTACAGACTGCCAACACATACAGACTGCCAACACCTACAGACTGCCAACACCTACAGACTGCCAACACCTACACACTGCCAACACATACAGACTGCCAACACCTACAGACTGCCAACACCTACAGACTGCCAACACCTACACACTGCCAACACATACAGACTGCCAACACCTACAGACTGCCAACACCTACAGACTGCCAACACCTACACACTGCCAACACATACAGACTGCCAACACCTACAGACTGCCAACACCTACAGACTGCCAACACCTACAGACTGCCAACACATACAGACTGCCAACACCTACAGACTGCCAACACCTACAGACTGCCAACACCTACAGACTGCCATCACCTACACACTGCCAACACCTACAGACTGCCATCACCTACACACTGCCAACACCTACAGACTGCCAACACCTACACACTGCCAACACCTACACACTGCCAACACCTACACACTGCCAACACCTACAGACTGCCAACACCTACAGACTGCCAACACCTACACACTGCCAACACCTACAGACTGCCAACACCTACAGACTGCCAACACCTACACACTGCCAACACCTACAGACTGCCAACACCTACACACTGCCAACACCTACAGACTGCCAACACCTACAGACTGCCAACACCTACAGACTGCCAACACATACAGACTGCCAACACCTACACACTGCCAACACCTACACACTGCCAATACCTACACACTGCCAACACCTACACACTGCCAACACCTACAGACTGCCAACACCTACAGAC
>JAWQFJ010003504.1:0-5000 GCA_034096865.1 Theodoxus fluviatilis | reverse complement strand
TCTGTGTGTGTGTGTGTGTGTGTGTGTGTGTGTGTGTGTATGTGTGTGTGTGTGTGTGTGCGTGTGTGTGTATGTGTGTGTGTGTGCATGTGTGTGTGTGTGTGTGTGCTTGTGTGTGTAAGTGTGTAAGTGTGTGTGTGTTCGTGTGTGTGTAAGTGTGTGTGTGTGTGTGTGTGTGTGTATGTGTGTGTTGTGTGTGTGTGTATGTGTGTGTGTAAGTGTGTGTGTGTGTGTGTAAGTGTGTGTGTGTGTGAATGTGTGTGTGTATGTGTGTGTGTATGTGTGTGTGTGTGTGTGTAAGTGTGTGTGTATGTGTGTGTGTGTAAGTGTGTGTGTGTGTGTAAGTGTGTGTGTGTGCGTGTGTGTGTGTGTATGTGTGTGTGTGTGTGTGTGTGTGTGTGTGTGTGTGTGTGTGTGTGTGTGTGTGTGTGTCCACGTGTGTGTGTCTACGTGTGTGTGTGTGTGTGTGTGTGTGTATGTGTATGTGTATGTGTGTGTGTGTGCATGTGTGTGTGTATGTGTGTGTGTGTGTGTGTGTGCACGTGTGTGTGTGTGTGTGTATGTATGTGTATGTGTGTGTGCTTGTGCCTGTATGTGTATGTGTGTGTGTGCGTGTGTGTGTGTGTGTGTGTGTGCATGCACATGTGTTCTTGCATGCATGTGTGCATGCGTGCGTACTTGCGTGCGTGTGTGTATGTGCTAGAAGAAGCCAAGGTGCTGAGGACACTGACCCAAAGGAGTAGACAATGCAGGGAGGCTTGAGGGCGAAGGGTCGAGAGAAGCAGACGTTCCAACCGCCGTCGTGCTGGTGTCCAAGTCTGTGGTCCTCCATACACCGCACATCCTTGTTCTCCAGGAACCTGCGTACAGCGCACAGTGTCTGCATCACAGCCAGAATCTGCGTACAGCGCACAGTGTCTGCATCACAGCCAGAACCTGCGTACAGCGCACAGTGTCTGCATCACAGCCATGCCAGGAGAATTGACAGAGCCTAACGAAAATGTGGCTAGTTTACTGGAGCAGTTTTTGAGATAACACGCAGCAAAGTTGCCAGAGATTTATGTCACATATATGTATTTCTATAACTTTATGCTTAAGTAAAATATTAATCCTATGTCCTATTAATATGACCACGTTTCTGGAATTTGCATTTAAAACTACATAAATGTGTGGTTGAAAAATCTGATTTTGTCATATTTGAAATATGGAATTTGTATTAAATACTAAATACATTTGTGGTTGAAAAATATGATTTTGTCATATTTGAAATATGAAATTCATATTAAAACAAAATAAATTTGTGGCTGTAAAATCTGATTTTGACATTTTTGACATGAAACTTGTAGGAGCATCTTAGTATCTGGCCCATAACACCAAGGATTACACACTGAGGATTAAGCAGGTTTGTTGAAAAACTAGCTACAGAAAATGCAAATTTATCAGAAATTGTGAGATTAAATATGCCAATGAAGAATCTCTATTGAGGAGAGGTTGTGTGGTTCATTTAAAACTAAATAAATTGTTGGGTGAAAAATCTGATTTTGACATTGTTGACACTTTAGTCACATTCTGACTCTCCATCAGATACTCAGGATTAGTTAGTGAGAACACAGTGCAGGGCACTAGTGCACAACAATGAACTTGTCACCACATCTCAAACCCAGCATGTGTGTGATATAGTGCGTGTGTATGTGAGTGTATGTGTGTATGTGTGTGTACATGTCTATGCATGTGTGTGCAAGTCTGAGAGAGTGTGTGTGTGTATGTGTGTGTGTGTGTGTGCAGGGTTCGTACAGGTTTTTAGATACAAAATTCCATGACTTTTCCATGACTTTCCATGACCTTCAACAACATTTTCCATGACCTAGCGTACTGTGATACATGACAATTTTAAAGAGAAAAGTGTATGTCGCACGACCAAACTCACGCACAATACACCCGTTGTAAAAAAAAATCTAATTCTTTTTATTATTTTTACAGCAGATTGATTCAAAAACTGACAAATGCAGAAAATTTTCGAACAAGTACTCCTTAAAATGATGATACTTTTGTCCCAAATTGTCTGGTGCTTCAACGATTAACGCACGCTGAATGTGGTAATCGAGCACGCGTCTACACAACGCCATTGCGGTCCGATGTACACACAAACAGGTGGAAAATTTCCGCCTGTTTTCTCCTTTCAAGCGCACAATCCGGGCGCTAGACAAAAAGTAGATTCATCGTACATTAACATCGAATATAGCGTTGGAAGGGGGAAATCTTGTAGAATCCGAGGGTGTCTGTACGAAATTGATCGGAAGAGCGGGAGTGAGCAAATTTTAACAAAATGTCCGATGACGTTCGAACTTTCATCCATAACTCGTCTTTCGATTTTCACCGGAAGTTCAAACATACACCGAACGAAAGAGCAATCTTTCCTCTAATGAGTAGTAAAGTTTCAACTTGATCAAATGAGAAACTTCGACGGACGAGTGTTTAGAAGAGACCAACCCGAGTCGCGAAATGCAAACTCCGTCGAGCCACCGCGAGTCGGTAGTGGCGGAGGGTGTTTTTTTTACGTAATCGGCTTGTATGTTCTCAGCGGAAATAAGACGGATTAACACAAAACTACACGACACATGTTCTTGAAACCTTCTGCTTCATAAACAACTTTCATTCTTGTTTTTATTCACAATATTTTGTGGATTGTCCACAATTAGCCATGAAAGTGAAGTGGTATTCACGGTATTGCCGAGTGCATTTTGGCTAGTACTGTAGTAGCGCAAAGATTTGATACAAATTACCACGGAATCCTACCACTAGTTTAAAAAAATTAGACAACTCAGAAAGACTTTCATCTTTCATGTTACATTAGTATTTTGTGTTATTGATATGTGCGAATCCTAGAAAAAGTGGATTCTATCGAACCGACGGCCACTTCCGGTCTGATGAAATTTCTTCGAACATCGCGTGCGGCATCTATTTAGCACTCGCTGAAGGTCCCGATTTCTACAATACTTTTTCCAATATGTGCAAAATATTGCAATCAATATCTTCCTAAATGACTGTTCTAGCATAAACTGAAACAAAAACCCCAATAAACTAACCGATTTCAGCTGATTTGTCCGTCAAAATCGCATCTGCGCCGTCACGCTCTTACTCGCCATTGTGTGATTTTGACGGTCATGCTATTTACCGAAATGGCGCTAATGTCTTCGAAATGGCTTAGAAATGAGCATATATATCGTTATCCCCTTCTTGAATATGATATATTTAAGCTATTCTAATTAAACCAGAACTATATTTGACCAAATTACGTTAGAAACAGCAACATTTTGAAACAGACATGCGGTCGCCATTTCGATCCAGCGCCAAATGGTAAATAGCAAAATCGGACATGGATATCCAGCTGTTTCTTCTGAAGTTCAGCATTCAGGGACTCATCAAAGAGCAGCACCAGAGAATCAGAAGACCGGGCCTTTGCCTTGAGCATGTCTAAGAAATGTGGCCCCAGACCAAACGTTGTCAAGTACCGGGCTTTGCTTTCACTCAAGGCAAACTTGGAGGCGATGACACTGTCGGGAAACATGCGACGGAACAGCTCGTTCATTCCTTTGGTACTGGAGAATGAGAAGTGGGAGATGACCATTTTCAAAGTCCACAAAATTTCTGCTTTCAGTGTATCCTCTGTTGTCAAGAAAGTGTCAATCCCAGTAGATCTACTGCCACTGCCAGTGGGTGCAGGCCTAGTTTCGACCGGCGTAGCAGCGCCAGCTGGAACCACCACCTTTGAAGCACTCTCTGTCTCAGCATTTTTTGCAGTTTGAACAAAATCTGATATTCGTGTTTGACGTTTGCTCTTTTCTTCTTGGTGTTTTTTAGCACGCGCCTGGTGCGCGACACCTTTCATGTGGCTTTTCAACGCTGCCGCTCCCATGTTGGATACATCAAAGTCTTTTTCACAAAATCGGCACTTTGCCATCCCATCCACTCTCGCTCGCATGACCCACTCACGGTATTCAGGGTCTCCTGTCCAAGAGTCTTGAAAGCGACACTTTCCAGGCATGATGATAATCTGATTCTCAAAGAAACACTGCACCACAAACAAAACAATCTCTTTTCACTCTGTCCTCGTTTGAACCAACTGACCGGACCGGCGTGGAAATGAAACGAGGTCACCTAGCCAAAGAACCAATCAGGAAGCAGAAGGCACACGAGCCTTCAGAATTAACCAATGGGATGCAAGGGCACGTTTTCCTGACGTGCTCAGCGTTTAAAATTAGATTGAGAGTATCGCGCGAAGCACAGCCTAGAAAACGTCTTTTTTTCTTTCTTTTTTTCTTTCTTAAATTCCATGACTTTCCATGACCTAAGTTGAAATTCCATGACTTTCCAGGCCTGGAAAATGAAAAATCAAATTCCATGACTTTCCAGGTTTTCCATGACCTGTACGAACCCTGTGTGTGTGTGTGTGTGTGTGTGTGTGTGTGTGTGTGTGTGCGCGCTCGCGCAAGTCTGAGAGAGTGTGTGTGTGTATGTGTGTGTGTGTGTGTGTGTGTGTGTGTGTGTGTGTGTGTGTGTGTGTGTGCAAGCTTGCTTGCATGTGTCTGTGCAGATCTGCAATGTATGCAAGGTGTGTGCATGCACTCTTACCTAAAGAAGTTTTCTTCAGCCTCTGCAGGGCTTTGGGTCTCTGTGACTTTGACGCGGGGCAGGTCTTTGAGATGGATCTGTGGCACAAACTGCGTGACCTTGTATGCCTGTAACCATAGAAACGGTGCAGCCCTTTCACACATCAGCATAAGCACTGCCATGAAAGCATGTGTTGCATAGTTTTGTTTTTAGGGTTTCTGTTGTCATTCACAATGGGAAAATAGGAGAGAGAAAAAAAGGGATAGTGGGCAGGGATTGGGGGTGGGGGGGTGGGGGTGAGGGGTGGGGGAGAGAGAGAGTCAGAGACAGACACACACACACACAACACACACACACACACACACACACACACACACACACACACACAC
>JAWQFJ010003503.1:0-19523 GCA_034096865.1 Theodoxus fluviatilis | reverse complement strand
TTCTCAAAGAGTCAAAAACAAGGGACTGCCACGGCACTAGAATAAAAGTCTAAAACACGGTGAGGTTTTGATGGCCGCGTATAATACAAAACAAATACAAAACATTCTACTTTTGTCCGCCCTCCAGTAAGTTTTATTTGTGCGCCTGATGAAGGCTTTTTAGCCGAAAATTTGCGTTGTTTTACCTTCTAATGTTTTGTATTTGTTTTGTATTATACGCGGCCATCAAAACCTCACCGTGTTTTAGACTTTTATTCTCAAAGACTACTAAAGCAATCACCATGAAACTTGGTAGACTTCTTTAGCAAATACATAATTTTAATCTGATCTACAATTGAGTTTATAGCTCCATTTATAAGTGAGAAAATACAAAAATTGCTTTAAATTGGGTGTTACGGAAGCAGAAATTTTACACAAAATCATGAATATTAAGGTATATTGTACAAACCTTAGCTTTTAGTTCACAATTCAGCTCTATAGTCATACTATATGTGGTTAAAATTGCAGAATTCTATCTATTACCAGTTCTGAGATAATCACCAGTGAAAGAGTTACTTTTTTTAGACATTGCAGCCATTTTTGTCAGAATGACCTTGACTTGAATCCTCCAAATCTTGGTAATCATTATCTGACATGAACATCTTCCACACATCCAAATTTCTCACTTCTCCAAGGTCTAGAAAGGGTTCCGTTTGTGTTTAGTATGGCCTCTTATACAAAATAAAAATAAAAATAAAAATAAAGAAAAAGTTCAGGCCAACCTAATGACCCTATTTTTATTTTGTTGCCATGTTACCTTAACTACAACCATTTTTTAAGCCTCACAAAATTTACAGGGTGATACGGGTATCGAAGAAGTTTTTACACTTTCATGCATGGTAATTCAAAGATATACATGAAAATAGGTAAACACCAATTTTGCTTCCGTGTAAAATTTAACCTTTAGAGCGCCGCCAATTTTCGTCATTGTTTTACCCCAGAGCCACAAAATTTTTTATGTGTGGTCAAATTCGACACCATGTTTACTTAAAAAATCTTCATTTATTAACTATTCAAGCTTTGAAGTAGATTTTTGGAGGGTGAGTAGAAAAATGGATGGCCTATATGGTGCAATTAATGAAAATGCCATAGAATGGTTTTTTTGGCTGCTAAAAAATCATGGAACACAGACAACAACAAAAAACAAATTCACTGTGTTTTCCTACACTGCTCTATTTATTTAAGAATACAACAGCTTTTGATGAAAATGCAAAAGTGCATAGAGTCTCCAAGTAATCTGAACATCTTAAAATGTTTTAGGGTAAAACTAAAACAAAACAAAAAATCCTACAATTACTTACGCTAGGGAAGTCAGCCGAGTCATTTTCATCTGAATCAAGCTTCCGCTCAGGACTCTCAATCTACAGACCACAACACATCGCCATCGGTAGAAGCACTGTGTTTTCCTACACTACTCTATTGATTCAAGAATACAACAGCTTTTGATTACTTGGAAATACATCTGAAAATGTTTTAGTGTAAAACAAAACAAAAAATCCTACAATTACTTACGCTAGGGAAGTCAGCTGAGTCATTTTCATCTGAATCA
Source organism: Theodoxus fluviatilis (assembly GCA_034096865.1). Classification (NCBI taxonomy): domain Eukaryota; kingdom Metazoa; phylum Mollusca; class Gastropoda; order Cycloneritida; family Neritidae; genus Theodoxus; species Theodoxus fluviatilis. The sequence goes on along the minus strand of JAWQFJ010003503.1, from coordinate 17,935 downwards.
AGCTTCCGCTCCTCCTGTCAATCTACAGACCACAACACATCGATCGGTCGAAGCACTCCCATCACATCAATGTCAGTAAAGCCTTCGAATTCATATTCTGAGAGTCAGAATCGAAAAATAACTCCACAAGCGCTTCAACTTCTTCGTCAGTCGCCATACTGACAAAGAAAAAAGTCCGGTTCACAAACCACTTAGACGCAACTTCGTAGAAAATTTTCAGTAAATTCTCGGCAGGTTTTCTCGATCGACAAAATGGCGGATCTCGTTGTCACGTGATCCCTGTGGGAGGCTGTGATATTTTTAGAACAGCATGACTCAAAGACTGTGTTCGGCAAGTAAACAAAGCACGTCACTATTGCTTGGTGCACTGGTGCGCCGGTGGACGTCTGGGGAATGTACGCTCTGGTGCACCAGTGCGCCGGCGGCGCTCTAAAGGTTAAGAAATTTAAAATAATTTCTATGTTTTTCTGACATACTTACCAGTAGACAACACTTAGGGGTATATGACCTTTTCACCTCGAAAAAAGATTTGCCAAAATCTTCCCACACGTGTCCCCCAGCACCAGCCAATGAAATGGCTCCATCTACAGCGTCATGGCCAGTGAAAGGGAGACAACCCTACCCATTTCCTGCACCTGCGCATATAGACTGTGCTTTGGACACGTACCATCACTTTTCGGCAACACACCAAGAACTCGTGAAGATGCACAAAAAATGGGGAGGAGGGTGGGACATTAAGGTTGTCTACTGGTAAGTATGTCAGGAAAACATAGAAATTATTTTAAATTTCTTAAAGTTTTCCCTCCATACTGTCCCAGTAGACAACACTTAGGTAGATTACCCAAGAAGGGAGGAGGGTTGTGCATCTACCAACCTAACTGAAGAACACTCACCACTCAAAGGCGGACAGCTGAACCCGCCTCAACCAACTTGCTGATACCAAAGGTGTCGTCCAGACGACGGACGCGAACGTCACGCAAGTAGTGATGCGTGAAGACGCAGTCACTCCGCCAGAACGCCGCCCGCATGAGATGAGACAGCGATACATTCTTGGCAAAAGCCACAGAGGTCGCAACCATGAGTCCTGGAAGCACCAGCCGGCGGAACAAGCAGCGCATTCTTATACGCGTCCGTGATCAACAGACGAATCCAGCAGGAAATGGATGTCTTTGATATCTCCCCGTGACCCAGTTTCAATGGGAGAAACAGTCTACGTCGGCGAAAACGACGAGACTGAGTTCTAGCCAGGTAAACTTTCAGTGCACGGACCGGACAGTTGAGACAGTCAGGCTCATTCGAATCGACGATACAAGAGAGACTCTTAATCTCAACACTCTGACAGTCGGAAATAGCACTCTGATTCTTGCAACGAAACTCCGGAAGAAACGAGAGGATGCAGGTAGAATCCCTGTCAGAGAACTCAATGTCCGAAGGAAGACCACTCAGAGCGTGAACGTCACTGACACGACGTGCACAAGCAAGCATGACTAAAAATACTGTCTTTTGAGTAAGACGCTTGAATGAATGTCGCGTGTATGTGTGTTTTTTGTTTTACAATTTACAACACACAGGTTTTTCATCAGCTAAAAACCTAATTGCCACTTCTTGGGAACACTAAGATAAATAAAGCAAATTAAATACATAAACAAATAACAACAAAAATAAAAGACACTGAGAGGGGTAATCAAATTTCAAAACAAATATTTTAATCAATGACAAACACCCTGAAAAGAAATCCCAACCCTGTAAAAAATGGCCATAACAATTTACAAGATAAACAACAGGGGTACCCAACACCACACACAACACCTAACAGACTCCGTTCTTCCACGCTGGCTCACCGGGCAAGAGGTCAGCCTCACGCAGGCATGACATTGACACAACCTCTGATAAGTAACACACCACTATGCACGGGTTCAAGGGGTGAGAGGTCAGCCCCATGCGGGCACGACATCACCATAACCTCTGAGGAAGAAAAGGGTAAACACTGCCCTGATCGCGATTCCTCTTCACGATCAGGGGAGTGAACTACCACAATGGACAATTCATCACGCTCTTTACACCTCAACACCTCATATCCAAGACATCACCCTCTCAAGAGTACACGGATATAGGTACACACTACACAGTGGCCCTCCAGGCTCCACTCGCCCTCATGGCAAAAACCCTCTGCGTTACCACGCCACATATTCCACTCCGCCCTCTCAAGGGTACAGGAACATAACTCCACAAACTACTCACACATGCAGCATATCCAAGACTTCGCCCTCACAAGGGTACAGGGATTGTCGCGTTTTAGTACCCTTGCTGATTTGCATCACTCTCCCAAAAGGAATGATATTCCACTCCGCCCTCTCAAGGGTACAGGAACATAACTCCACAAACTACTCACACATGCAGCATATCCAAGACTTTGCCCTCACAAGGGTACAGGGATTGTCGCGTTTTAGTACCCTTGCTGATTTGCATCACTCTCCCAAAAGGAATGATGGGATTACCGATTGGAGAAAGTTTACAAATTAGGGGAGGTTTGCATATCAAACCCCACCACCATAACTTGAGAAAACACTGGAATAAATGACAACCAGCAAAGAATGACACTGAGGGCAGGATAAAGTAAAACAAAACAAATTTAATCAGCAATATGCCCGAGCCACAGCAGTGCTCGGGACACAAGTGGAAAAGACCATGACAAGCAGCAATGTCAACAAGGTGGTGAAATGTCAACAAAGTGAGGTCAAAATAGAGGACAACGCTAGGGCGAACCCCGATCGCCCGAGCGTTGTCGCTCTCTCAAAACATACCCACTTCCGAGTGGATAACCGTACAGGGACTGGCACCCTCGTACACAACCAGGCAAGATTACCACAAGTAATGCCTAACGTGATAGAACAAATCACATATCAATAAAACACTCCAATGGATAACATACAGGGACTCGCACCCACGTACATCACAGGTAGCTCTCCACAGCGTACCTGACATAATACCAAATCACTTGACAAACCACCCCACAAGGATAATGTATAGGGACTCTCACCCTCATACATGAACAAAACACCCTCCAATGGGTAATGCATAGGGACTTGCACCCTCATACATAAACAAAACACCCGCCAATGGATAATGCATAGGGACTCGCACCCTCATACATGAACAAACCACCCTCCAATGGGTAATGCATAGGGACTCGCACCCTCATACATGAACAAAACACCCTCCAATGGGTAATGCATAGGGACTCGCACCCTCATACATGAACAACCACCCTCTAACGGGTAATGCATAGGGACTCTCACCCTCATACATGAACAAAACACCCTCCAATGGGTAATGCATAGGGACTAGCACCCTCGTACATGAACAACCACCCTCCAATGGGTAATGCATAGGGACTCTCACCCTCATACATAAACAAAACACCCTCCAATGGGTAATGCATAGGGACTCGCACCCTCATACATGAACAACCACCCTCCAATGGGTAATGCATAGGGACTCTCACCCTCATACATGAACAAAACACCCTCCAATGAGTAATGCATAGGGACTCGCACCCTCATACATGAACAACCACCCTCCGATGGGTAATGCATAGGGACTCGCACCCTCATACATACATAACCTAAGACACGCTGGCGCAGACAGAGGCACTGGGCAAACCCCACGCCTCAAAGGGAGAGAGAAACGGGAAGACAGATGCCTCAATGTTGCGACCTCTAGGGACGCAACACCCCGCAGACTCCTCAGAAAAACGTGAAGCAACAAGCTCCCTGTCTCGCACACGCTCGCATGACGTCGCAGCCACGCACCCCCCCCTCTCACAGGGCTACACACACTCGCTCCAACAGGCACCCCCCTCTCACGGGTTACACGCGCTCGCTCCGAACAGGCACCCCCCCCTTCTCACGGGGTCACACGCGCTCGCTCCCCGCAGGCGCTCTAGGTCACTCCGCACATCCCCTGACTCACGACATACGATAGTTCATTCATTCATGCAGGCACCACATGCAGGCGCACAGCATTAAGCATTCCACACAGGAAACACAAACGCTTTCACAAGTAGGGGTACATCCCTCTGTCGCCCTCCCCACTGAAAGCATATACAATGAATGAACCTTAACTATCATACACCCGCCACTCCCCCTCGCCAAACTGCGGGGCAGTGGGTCAAACAACCACCCACAGCAACAAGTCAAATGCCAAGACTCCCACCAAGGGAAAATGACCGCTCTCCCAGCGCTAAGTCAAAGCGACACACAGTCACTCGATAAACCCATCACAAAAATCTCACAACACAAAACACAGGGGCAAACCGTCCTAACATAAAACGTTAGTGAAACACTCCATACGCCCCGCTGAATCAACCCCTCAGCTTCTGAGAAAGGCCACCCCCTTTCCCCCTGGCCAATACCCCCGACCTGTACCCCCTCGCGCCGACGTCGACTCTCCCAGCAGTGACGTCACGCAATGTCAGCAAATACAGTTCCGACCAGTCCACTTCTCCCAAATGAGAATAACCCCGCAACGATAGAAAGAGACAGAGGTTTTACACCTTACCGGACAGTTCCTTCCTCCTGAGTTGGAATACCATCTCACAACACTGATCACACCAGTCACCACACGTCCGCATCGCTTCCTGCTTGAAGGATGTCCTACAGTTCAGCCTCCAAGCTGCTCCCACTCCCGTGAGTGGTCGTCCTTGACCTCCGTGACGAATACTGTCGTAAAACGTTGTCGTGGGTACACCTCCAGGTGCCCCCCTCCATCATAGCGGCAAACGTTCCCTGTACTCCAGTGACTCCACCGTTGAGGAATCCATAAGAAGGACTGCGCCAAGCAGTTGCCTCAACTCCGACCTCCAGGCCCACCACGGAGCGTAGCGTTCGGCAAGCAAACCAGATCACCCTCCGTGGCGTCCCCACTGCACAACTTACAGACAAAGGCTGAGCACGTTCCCGTGGCGAGCTGCCACGTGAGGTGCTAGCGTTAACTCCTCTCCCCCAGCACGACAGGGAATTCGTGCGAAGTTGCAAAAATGCAATTAAACCAATAAGCGACGAGCCTCCGCGCTCTCGCTCCCGACAGGCGTGGTAAAACGCACACAGCATCCAGAGAGTAGGTAAACCCGCCCCACCAAGGAGCTACAGTCCAGAGTCCCCAGTCCGCTGGACAACTGTACTTCCATACCACTCTTCCGTCCCAAGGCCAGTCCCCTGGACTCCCATTGGCGACGGCGAAGGTGTGCAATCTTCCTCTGACGATAGTTCTACATAACTATTTCTTTCCCACAGCCGATTCCAGTCTCTGTTGCGAAAGAGTGAAGATACCGAGTCTTCTCGTCGACTTCGTTCCCGGAACGTTTTTTTTTTCTCCCAAAGCAGACCCATCGTCTCAGTGGCGAGAATGGCGAAGATAAGGAATCTTCCCTCCTGCCGCCCGCGTGGCAAGAGCCGGAGCCTCACGGCTCTCCGTCCTCCCTGTCCAACCGACAGCGTGTTCAGATCTGATGAATCTGAGTTTTCCTGCATCAAGCGTCTCTCCTCCGAGGCGCGAAACAGTCATGTGATCGACCCTGTCCAATCACATACTCAATTTCCAAACCAGTTGATTGACATGTGGCGTCATTAGCCCAGCCCTCGCTGCTTCCAGAGGCGCGAAACAATCACGTGATCAATCTACCGAATCAGGTTCGAATCACCCATAGCGTGGCGTCGCCCCCTCGACCTACATTGCGGAGGACACCCAGAACCCCTTCAACTAACCCCCTGATGCTAAGAGTTAATTTTAGCTATGCTGCAACGCTTACGAATTCCTATCTCACCCTTTGTCGCTTTTTTCTCGCGACAGGGATATAAACACACTACTGCTTACACGGCAGTTTATCCAAGACTTCACCTTCACGGAGATACGAGGATACAAACACACATCTGCTCACACGGCAGTTTATCAAAACTTCACCCTCTCAGGGATACGAAGATACAAGTACTCAGCTGCTCACACGGCAGTCTATCAAAACTTCACCCTCTCAGGGGATACGAAGATATACTTCACAACTCTCACTCAGAGAAATTTGGCTTCCAACCAAAGTTACAGTCAGTCTCCTCGGCTTTACTCATGGATAAGAATACGTAAGAAGTCCGGTCTTACCGTATGGTGCGTCTCTCGATTCCCTCTGGAATAGCACATAATCCAAAGCACGTTTCTGACACAACACACACAATAATATCCCTCACGGATAGGTCTACGTGAACCTTCCTGTCCACGCGCTCTCTTCTTCTTGTCGTCGTTCTCCCCTCCAGCGATGTTGCGGATAAATACTCCTCTCCTCATCCACCAGGACACTCGGGCTTCGACCCTCTGTCAGCTCCAGGAGTAGCCGCCCAGCGACTAACAGCACCCTCGGTAGAGAATCCGTATCTCGCCCAACTGCCTCCCGTCCGTTCCACCCAGGCCCCAGGAGGAGTTATCGACAAAGCGTAGATACACGAAGACGAACATTAAACGCAGCGACACACTCTGCTGCAGCGGCAACGATAGCCGTAGTAACAATACTGATAAAGAAGAAGACGAATAAGTGGATTTGAATGAAGACGAGTTTGGCCTGAAATAAACAATAACAACCCATCACTATACGATAAGGCAGCACCCCTCTGCACTTACAATACAAGCCAATCTATCTCACACCACTCGCTGCACTCAACAAATGCATAGCCACTCTCGTTCACGAAAAAACCAAACGACGCCCACACGCGTCATTACTTTACAGAGCCCAACCGACTCAGAAACTATAACAGAATTCAGCAGAAACTCCTTACAATCATTCTCTAAAGTCAACTCTCTCAACATTAGACATTTAGAAGAATATTCTCTCAGACTACTATCACATACAAGGAAATTCAAGATGGCGTTCACGCCACGTGCCTACACACACGCGCGTTCAATCACAACTAACGTGAAAACACTCACCTCAAATAATATTCAGGCCGTGAAACTATAGCTACTGCTGCAGAAAAAATGGCTCATACTAAAGCCTGGGCATCGCTGCCCTTACACTTATAAAAAAGCATCGCCCTGCGGCGCGCCCCAGGGCGAGCGCTGGACACACGTCTTACAAGTTCGATGCAGAAGGCTATACTGACTCTCAAACCTCAGGCGGGAAACAATCACGTGCGTCCACCTCGCCCTATCAGCCAATAGGAATAAGCCTTACAGTCACGTGGGGACGCTATGACGTCACAAGCTTTAAACCAATTCCCCCTATCAAACTCCAATTAAGCCCATCCCTCTACAGGACAATTCGCCCAGCTCAGCAACGGCCGGGAACTGATTCTAAATTTATCCTACGCTAGTACAGGAATTTAAAAAACTCTCACCTCTACCTCTTATCTCAATCACACCTGGCGCACACCTGCGACAATGAACAGGACTCTAAAGGTTTGAATTCCGCACTGAAAAGAAAATCCAAAATCAAAAAAACGTCCCACAGCGGGGGAGAAATCTGACGATGAGGAAACTCGTTTTTAATCCCATCTAACACTTGCGTAATAGTGGGATCCTCTGATAAGAAAGACACGTCAATGCCACGCGTAGCCTTGATAGTGTTGGTGATCGCCGAGCGGTAGTTACAGAGGGAGGCATAGGAAAGAGAACGAGTGTGGAACAGATGTGAGATGAAAAGTGATGGTACGTGTCCAAAGCACAGTCTATATGCGCAGGTGCAGGAAATGGGTAGGGTTGTCTCCCTTTCACTGGCCATGACGCTGTAGATGGAGCCATTTTATTGGCTGGTGCCGGGTGACACGTGTGGGGGAAGATTTTGGCAAATCTTTTTTCGAGGTGAAAAGGTCATATACCCCTAAGTGTTGTCTACTGGGACAGTATAGAGGGAAAACACAGAATGTCATCTGTTGATTATGAGCTTTTGCATGTGTAGCTGCTGAACTAGGGACTAATATCAAAACCCCATGTGACAAGATGTTGCTCTATGTATATAAAAAAACAAACTCTATAAATTACAGATTTGTACAATGCTTAGAATATTTTTGCCCAATTTAAACTTCACAAAAAATAGTTTATGACAAAATGACAAACAAGAAGGGCAAAGCCCATACGACTCACATGCTTGACCTTGACCTTTATATGACCTTGACCTTCAGGTGACCTTCAAGGTCAAGGTCAAACAACTAAACCTACCAATGACATCATACACAAAGAAATGCTTTACACATTTTTCCTACCAAAATACATGTGACCTTGACCCAAGGTCAAGGTCATCCAAGGTCATGCAACACAAAGCTGTTAATTCAAGACATAGGAAGCACAATGGTGCTTATTGGCACTTTCTACCATGAGATATAGTCAATTTTAGTGGTTCACTACCACATTTTGGTCACATTTCATAAGGGTCAAAGTGACCTTGACCTTGATGATATGTGACCAAATGTGTCTCATGATGAAAGTATAACATGTGCCCCACATAATTATTAAGTTTGAAACAGTTATCTTCCATAGTTCAGGGTCAAGGTCACTTCAAAATATGTATACAATCCAACTTTGAAGAGCTCCTGTGACCTTGACCTTGAAGCAAGGTCAACCAAACTGGTATCAAAAGATAGGGCTTGCTTTGACCTATATACCACTTGTAGCTAAGGTCGCCATTCTCAATAACGTGGGAGAAAATTGGGAAAATGTGAAAAATGACTGTTTTTGAGACCACATTTATGGCTCCTGTGACCTTGACCTTGAAGCAAGGTCAAGTCACCATGTATGTTTTTTGAGGCCTTGTCATCATACACCATCATGCCACATTTGGTGTTGATAGACTTAATAGTCTCCGAGAAAAATCCAACGTTTAAGGTTTTTACGGACGGACGGACGCCCGGACGGACGCCCGGACGACACGGCTCAGTACATAGACTCACTTTTGCTTCGCATGTGAGTCAAAAAAGGAAATTTTTGTGTGGAAGGAAAACTTGCTTTTTTCATATTCTATGTAATTCATACTGTGCTGATGAAAATTCTCAGAGTTCTAAGGTTCTTTGCATTTTTATGCATTTTCTATGATGTTTTAAGCATAGCATCTATTGGAATTAATTGCAGAGGGTTGAAATAACTCAAAAATGCTCATGAGTCAAAATTACCAAATAATGACATTTAAACCATCTTCATACCCATGTCTTCCCTTAAAAAAAAAGTGAAGCACAGAAAAATTGTTTGAATTTCCTCAATTTTTAATTTTCCTTTGTAAGTGTGTGCATGCTTGCGTGTTTGTGGGTGTGTGCAGGGTAGCCAAGTTTCTAGTCATTTCTCACGGAAGCTGCAGTCAGTCATGAAACAGGGCGGCCTTGCAAGCCATCCTCACCTTCTCCAGTGTAGGTGAACTTGTCCCCCATGTCCTGGTCATCCTCATAGCCTCCAGACAGGGCGATGGAGTAGGCCCCCTCCTTTCCCCCATGGATGCCTGCAACTGTGGGCCTGCAGAGAACAAGCATGGCATCATGTAGAGCAAGGCCACAGCTCCTCAATGTCCCCCTCACCAGCTACAGCCCCTGACTGGCTTGGCAACAATACCTGTCTTGTACCAGATAATGAAGATACAGGAAACTTAAGGACCAATAAGAAGAGTAGTTTTGGTTATGGTAACCCGACCGACTCAGTTTTCTGTCAATCAAGTTATTTTATTTCATTTAAAAAAGAGAGAAGAAAAGAAAGAAAGAAATGGAAGGTAAACAACCAACTGCATGCTATCCCATCTTCCCTGCCCTAAGAGCACTCGGTGAATACATCATTAAACTCTTTCCGCCTGGATGCTACGGGCACATTACATCTCCCTTTCTGAGTGGATGCAATGTGGACTTCGCATTTGATTTCCCTCGCTATTCACCTCTTACAAGAGACACAGTGGGTCAATTCTTACCCCCAACCCTTCCAGAGAGAATATTCAGTGAAAATATAGGCTGAAGAACTAGTTCACATGTCTCACACTGGAGAAAGGGCTCTCTGAGTTGTTGAAAAAGTAAGAATATTGAAAAACTAGATGTAGATCTTTGTTTCTCAAAACATATTTTTGTACCATTGAAAAATAAGGAAAAAAGAATATAATACAGCCCTGAACTTTGGAGGATTCATTCTTTGTTGTGCTTTCTCAACCATGTCAGGCTTAAGTAGTGATCTTTCCATTATTCTTGTTGGAAATGGAGAATATATATTTGACACTGAGACAAAAGTTCGCCATTTACTAGGGGACCAACTTTGACAACACACAAACAAGGCTGCTTTTGTACATGTGGTGTTGGAAATAACACACATCGATCAATAAAGCTTTCCAGAGAGAGATAAGATAAAACTGGCTTTGTAAAGTATTCCTGTTTTGTTTTTTGTGCATTTGATTGTCTGAATGGGTTGATATTTTACAAACACAAAATCTGTCAGAGAAGGGCGACTCTCAGTTTCCATACACTGCACACGCTGGATCATTTCTAACTTATCTTACCCCAAATGGATCTCTAGTCAAAACATTTTTCTGCCTCTTTTACACAAAAAGAAGGTTTTTGAGTGTGTGGTACAATCATTTTTAGCGGTTTTAATCGACCCTGACGGTCGTTCCACGATTTAGTCCATTCATGGTCGAAACTTCGCTGGCTTCGCGGATCGCTTTTGCCTAGCAGACGACAGCTTCGTATACAAATCATCACTGCTAGGCAGCGCGAAATTTACCGAAGTCGATCAAAAAACTCGTATTCATACAAATAATAAACCAATTCAAGTTTCTTTCTCAGATTATTCAGACTTTGTCCGATTATTACGACCGTAAGATAGCAGTAATTTGACATTCGGCTAAACACAGCTAAGCACTCCCGGCATCACTGCTTCTCATTGGCCGGTTTGTGTCACGTGACGGTGAAATTTTTGTCTGCAACTCGCACTTACGTAATGGTCGAAGTAGTTTGATGTTTACTTCGTCCGCTGAACGCTGCCAAGACTAATGCGCGAATGAATGAAGTATGATTTCATAATTTTTCAGGATGAATACAAATTTTTATCAAATACATCAGTTCAATTTAATTGAGTCAATTAATCGAGTACATGTCCACCAGGTCAAAAATGTGTTGAGTGGAACGCAAGTCAGAAAAGTTACACTTGCAGTCTAAACAACAAAATGAATACAGTGTTTGTATTGAAAAATCAGGTCAACCTTTTTATCGTTTGGTTCCACGAGTATGAAATCTTGTTTCCAGCGAGATTAGGGGCTTCTGCAAACATGGCTGACAACGGTCAGAATGGTTAGTTGCTTGGGCTTTGTTCATTTATTTTTTTGTCAAAACTTGTTATACCGTCAGATTGTAACCACCATCAGATTATCTGCGACTTTTCGAAGCGAATCTAGCCTAAAAACCTACCAGTTATGCATCGTGCTAACAGAATTGACTCGTTCTCTTCCACAGTTGGCGGAGAACGTTTCAATTTTGCTGTTTTTCAGCATTACGCAATCGCGTGATTTTTTTTTTCAACTCAGAAAAATAGCTTTACATTTTTGTCCTCCTGTAACCACCATCAGATGTCCAGCGTCGGCATTAACAAAGAATTACAGAAACCCACAACAAATATTATCTTTTTATCCATAAATAAAGACAATTCATACACAACACTTTCATTAAACACAAACAAACAAATGAAAATATTGATTTTTTTTTTCCACCAGCATTGTCCACTTTTGGGTGGCAAACTTTTGTCTCAGTGTCATATATATATATGTGCACGTCCATGATATTGCCTAACACTAGGTGGGACATACTTACTGCAATGGCGCCGAGCAGTGTTTGGTTTCTTTGTAACCAGCGTGGCGATCACATGCGTATATCATTATAAAAGGTATTATTTTGATATCTAGCATGAGGGAACATCAATTTAGTTCTATGAAAACAAACATGATGTGATTCTGACCAAATCAATTGATGTGATAAGCTCCTCCGCGACGATTGAGTTTCGTAAGGAACACCAGAAACCGAAACCAGAATGGCCAGAGAAAAACTAGTCATAAAGTAGAATGCCTTACTTAACCCAAATTGGATGAAGATGGTCGATCGAACGGATCAAACGAACTGAAAGCTTCGCACATGTGTAGCAAAATGACGTACGTTACAGAAGGAAATGAAGGAAACGAACCCTTCTCATTGGTCAAAAATCGCGTGTACTATAACGTATCCTTCCATAAACGTGTTCATTCACTGCAGGATGACAAAAGCTTCCTTTGTAGCCGTTTCGAGTGCGGAAAAATATAGCAACACGTTTGGTACACGCGTACCTTCCATAAGTAACGCATGGAAACGACCGACGCTGACCATCAAAATAGTCCCAAGAAATTGGTTAATACCAAAAGAAGAATAAAACTATGCAGTTGTATGAGTAAACTAATGAAAGGAAAAGTAATTTGAACCTTCTCTTCAACACATTTATGTATACATGTTTGGTTTCGATTTTTTTCCTCTGAGCAAGGGTGGTGGAAACGAGAGTAACGAACGCATAGGTCTTTTTTATTTCGGTAGAACTACCTCTGTTTTTATTTTGTGGCGACTTTCCACTGAAATATGACTAAATTAATAATTGAACTTGAATTATTTCACACAATCTATACTTTGTAAGGTGAATTTGCACAAGATAACAAGCATTCAAAAGTGGCGTCGCAAAATGTCCCGTTTTTCGGCGCCATTTTTCCGCTTCGTACGAGTTTAATTAATTTTTTGTGAATCTCTGCAAAGCAAAACTATAAAAACTATTGGTCATAGCATTACAAAAACATTTAAAGAACCCATATAAATTTGAAATATATGCATGCTGACTGTGTTAGATAGTTTTATTCAAGTGTCTTTACCCAGACCCCCAGTTTTTGATAGTGTTAGGCAATATCGTGGACGTGCACATATATATATATATATATACTAGCCGCTTCACGGCCAGGCACTGTGCAAAGCGCCAAAGCCACATAAAAAGGCAAATTCTTCAGCCGCCATTTTGTTTTTCTCATTACGTAACCATGATAACAAAAAAATTCGTTCACAGATCTTCATCATTTGACTTTACCTACCCACACACCAAATTTCAGTCAAATCTTAGAGTTTTCGGCGGCCATCTTATTTGTGCCCAGTTCCGGTTACCATGGCAACACCATCTTTTAATCCCACCATGACCTGACCCCGGCCCACACCTAACGCCATACCAAGTTTTAAGTCGATGGGAACTTCGACACAGTCGTCCAAATTCTTCAGCCGCCATTTTGTTTTTCTCATCACGTAACCATGATAACAAAAAAATGTGTTCACAGATCTTCATCATATGACTTTACCTACCCACACACCAAATTTCGGTCAAATCGGAGCACTCTGAGTTTTCGGCGGCCATCTTGTTTGTGCCCACTTCCGGTTACCATGGCAACACCATGTTTTAATCCCACCATGACTTGACCCTGGCCCACATCTAACCCCATACCAAGTTTGAAGTCAATGGGAACTCCTGTGTCTCAGGCGGCTTTGGTGCCTTCGACAAAGTCGTCCAAATTCTTCATCTGCCTTTTTCTTTTTCTCGTCACGTAACCCTGATAACCAAAAATTTTGTTCACTGATCTTCATCATATGACTTTACCTACCCACACACCAAATTTCGGTCAAATCAGAGCACTTTGAGTTTTCGGCGGCCATCTTGTTTGTTACGGTTACCATGGCGACACCTTTTTCTTAACCCCACCATGACCTGACCCTGGCCCACATCTAACCCCATACCAAGTTTTAAGTCGATGGGAATAAAACTGTGTACTCCTGTGTCTCAGGCGGCTTCGCGCCTTCGACACAGTCGTCCAAATTCTTCAGTCGCCATTTTGTTTTTCTCGTTACGTAACCATGACAAATAAAAACGTTTTAACAGATCTTCATCATTCGACTTTAATTACCCACACACCAAATTTTGGTCAAATCGGAGCACTTCGAGTTTTTGGCGGCCATCTTGTTTGTGGCCACTTCCGGTTTCCCTGGCAACATCATTTTTTAATCCCACCATGACCTGACCCCGGCCCACACCTAACCCCATACCAAGTTTTAAATCGATGGGAACTCCTGTGTCTCACGCGGCTTTGCCGCCTTCGACACATTCGTCCAAATTCTTCAGACGCCATTTTGTTTTTCTCGTTACGTAACCATGACAACCAAAAAATTTGTTCACAGATCTTCATCATCTGACCATACCTACCCACACTCCAAATTTCGGTCAAATCGCAGCACTTTGAGTTTTCGGCGGCCATCTTGTTTGTGCCCACTTCCAGTTACCATGGTGACACCATTTTTTTTTAACCCTACCATGACCTGACCCTGGGGCACACCTAACATCATACCAAGTTTTAAGTCGATGGGAACTCCTGTGTCTCAGGCGGCCTCGCCGCCTTCGACACAGTCGTCCAAATTCTTCAGCCGCCATCTTGTTTTTCTCGTCACTTAACCATGGTAACCAAACAATTTGTTCACAGATCTTCATCATTCGACTGTACCTACCCACACACCAAATTTCGGTCAAATCGGAAAACTTTGAGTTTTCGGTGGCCATCTTGTTTGTGCCCACTTCCGGTTACCATGGCAACTCCATTTTTTAAATCTCACCATGACCTGACCCCGGCCAACACCTAACCCCTCACCAAGTTTCACCTACCCACACACCAAATTTCGGTCAAATAGGAGCACTTTGAGTTTTTGGTGGCCATCTTGTTTGTGCCCACTTCCAGTTACCAAGGCAAGACCATTTTTTAACCCCACCATGACCTGACCCCGGCCCACACCTAACCCATACCAAGTTTTAAGTCGATGGGAACTCCTGTGTCTCAGGCGGCTTCGTCGCCTTCGACACAGTCGTCCAAATTCTTCAGCCACCATCTTGTTTTCTCGTCACGTAACCATGACAACCAAAAAATATTTTCACAGATCTTCATCATCCGACTGTACCAGACCTGTTTACCTTAAGTTGTGCAAAATAGGGAGATGGCGACTCAAAAATCGGGAGATTTCAATAAAAAGCGGGAGATTTTTATTTTTAGATGTGTACCATCCCAGGTCACAAACTTCATAACAATTGAATAAAAATCAGCTGAAAGTGGAATAAAAAACTCAGAAATCAGCTGAAACGCCGATAAGTCCCATCTCTGATCAGGGAGGCGAAAAGTCAAATTCTCTCTCTTGCGCGCGCCGGCGCTCACTCTCTCTCTCTCTCTCTCGTGCGCTCTCTCTATCTCTCTCTCGCGCGCGCGCGTTCAAGTTCTCTCACGTGCGCGCACAAGTTCTCTCTCGTGCGCGCACAAGTTCTCTCTCTCGCGCTCTCTCTCTCTCTCTCGCGCGCGCGCGCGCTCTCTCTCTCTCTCTCTGTCTGTCTCTGTCTCTCTCTCTCTCTCTCTCTCTCTCATTCTTGCCTCCGTTGCTCACATTTATGTCTTTTTTGCAGAACGTGCAAACCCCGCCTGATTGCGATTTAGACGATGGGCAAAATGCCGGGAATTCGGATTTTCACTCAGCCTTCCACTTTGCGGTGTACTTCACTCTCTTTCTGCTTTTGACATCAGTGGACTTTCTTTTCTCATCCTCTGTGTCACACTCATTGTCGGATTCAGAATCGGTTCCGCGATTCTTTCTCGTTGACTTTTTAATCGACGCCATCATTTGGATCGGTCAAGCAAAATGGCGGCTATTCCAGGGTTCATACAGGTTATCGTCCACAAAAAGTAAGGACTTTTTAAGGACTTTTAAAGGACTTTTTAAAGGACATTTTACGAACTTTAGCAAACTTGATTTGATAGTATATTGATGCTTACTAAATATGAAATCATTGAAAACAGACAGGTGGCCCCACATTTACTTTCTAGTGACTTTCTTTAAAATAACAAATATATCAAATTAAAACAAGCAATAAAATAATTAATTAATAAATATATAAAAAAATAATAATAATCATAAATTAAACAATAATATCAGAATTAGTAATTATATATTGCAGTGCATAAATTATAATGTCTACAGCCTCTAACATCTAACATAGTAAATGTCGAAGTGCTGCTTCTTAAAAAGAACAAACTTCTTTGCTGAAAGGCAATGTCTATCACATGTGGCAATGAAAGAGTTAACCAGATTAAGAAATGATAAAGCAGTGTATTTTTTAAAAACAAAAATAAAAATAAAAACAGTTGCAGTAAACACATATAGGCCTATTAACAAAAATAGAAATTGTTAATTCAAAATAAAACTTACTCATATAGCTTCCAGTTCACGTTAGGGCCATCCATGGATAGCTGCAGAAGCTTGCGATGACCAAACTCGAGGATCACGGGCTCAAGGCGCTCATGAAGGTCAACTGCTGCCGCATGCCCCATGAATTCTGAACGAAGGTAGTTTGTCGCCACCACATTATTCTCCCACACCCTCACATGGATATCCAGCTGCTTTTGCTGCAGATCATCATTCAGGCTCTCGTCAAATAACAAGACGTAGGATGTCTCAGATTTCACTCTGTCCTTCAGTTCATTAAAGAAATGGCGAGCGATTCCAAATGTTGACAAGTATGACGACTTCCTTTCTCCACACTTGTAACTGGCTGCAATCTGGCTGTCAGGAAACATTGCTGCAAACACTTTGCCGTTGTCTTCACATGATTTATAGCTGTAGTGGCTGCTGACCGCTTTCAATGTCCAGATTATTTCAGCTTTCAAAGTATCTGTGCTGGAAAATGGCTGAGCAGAAGAAGGCCTGGTACTGACAGTAGAACTACTAGTCGCAGCATGGGTTACAGTTGAAGTTGAAGGCCCAGTCTTTTCGAGAAATGCGGACATGGGCACGGCAGGTCTTGAAGCTTTTACAAAACGTTCATGTTTTGCCCCCTTGTGGTGCGCCAGTACAGAAGAATGACCGCCAGCAGCAACATCAAAAGTTTTTTTGCACACTGAACAATAAGCTTTCCGGGTGTTTCCCTTTGGATCACGTTGCAGCCACTCTCTGAATTCGGCCGATTCCAACCACTTATCATTGAATAAACACCTTCCAGGCATCTTTCAGTTTCCAAAATGGCGCAAGTTTCACCGGCACAAGCCACCACCACTAACTAGCAAGAGGTAAATTTATCAGGGGAGGTCACTCCTGCATATAGGGGGTCAGAGTCGCTTCCCTTCTGCAAAAATGCTGGTAGCAGACGCTTTGTTGGCGACATCGAAATGAAAATGTCATTTTTTTCTCAGTTATTCTTAAACTAAAGTACTGCTTTGAAATTATTTCAAGGAAAATCCCATTTTCGAAGGACTTTTAAGCACCTTGCTAGTAAACTGATAGAAAACTTTAATTTCGAAGGACTTTTAAGGCCTTAAAAAAGGGGTGTCAAAATCCAGTACTTTTAAGTACTTTTAAGGTGCGTGCGAACCCTGTTCCAGGTTGTAAACTGGCTCTCGATTGGTCAAAGGCCCTGACTCAACCAATCAAAAAAAGTGTACTGCAGATCGGCAGAACGACCTTCAGTGGCGTGGTAGAAAGTTCGGATCGTCATGTAAACGCTTCGGAAACGAAATAAACCTTTCAAAAATTTTCATTTTCGGGAGATCGGTGGGAAAAAAATCGGGAGATTTACGAAGCTAGCGGGAGGTCGGGAAATAGGGTCTGAAATCGGGAGTCTCCCGCCAAAATCGGGAGAGTAAACAGGTCTGCTGTACCTACCTACACACCAAATTTCGGTCAAATCGGAGCATTTTGAGTTTTCGGCGGCCATCTTGTTTGTGCCCACTTCCGGTTGCCATGGCGACACCATATTTTTAACCCCACGTTGACCTGACCCCGGTCCACACCTAACCCCATACCAAGTTTCAAGTCGATGGGAATAAAACTGTGGAAACGTATAAGTGTCACACACACAGACATACACACAC
>JAWQFJ010003501.1:0-24504 GCA_034096865.1 Theodoxus fluviatilis | reverse complement strand
TGCGCCAGGCAGGCCGGGAAGTCCATCCCAGCAAGATGACCCCCGAGCCTGTCCGCCCCGCTCAGCAGGCGAGAGAAGAAGCGAAATACAGTTGCCTAGGATTGGCCAGCTCGTATAGCTTCAGAAGTAAGCCTTCACTCCCCTCCATTCAGTCGAGTATAATGACCAGGTCCTAGTGCTATAGTCGGCTGCATATCGTGATCCTTTCGGCCGCTAGAGATTTTGAGCTCACCAAGTCTACTGATAGACCCCTTCGATGTTTTCGACAACTTCCAGCATGGAGCTCCAAACCTGTGGGCTCCTGGAGCCTGAAACAGGATACGGTCGAGCTCCATAGCTATTGCATAAAGGCCGACCTTTTTTATCCCAATGCGAAACCTTGTGTAATCAAGATAGGACTCCGTAACTTACATTCCACCCTCCAGATATCCTTTCAGAAACTAGGATTGCGCTCACAAGTGCCCATGTGAGGTGACCTTCTCTTTATTATCGGCCTGCTTGGTACCCACTCTCTGCTTTCGTTTCATCCAGTACCGTTTCCTTCATGTCTGTACAAGTTTCTGTGGAAACTCTATACGCTTACAATATGTTTCTTTTCATGTTCACCAAAAACTCATGCGGGTATCGGCTCTTTCTACTCAGTGGCATATGATGCGTGCCTAATTGATGTAAACTTTCATTGGATTACGATTTTTTTTATCTTTAATACAACTCTTTCAAATATCTAAATGTGAATTATATACCCAGACAAAGCAATAAAGCGACGTAGGAGGTAGTGGTAGAAAGAGTACTGTCTTTGAGTGCTCATTACATCTTATATGAAAGAGTGACTAGAAGTAGTCTTTTTTTTTGCAATAAATTGCTTTTTGGGGTTTTTTAAAATAGTTATCGGATTAGATGATATATCATAAACGTGCCCCTAGTAACAACTAATCTCTTTTTATGAGCCTCTATTCCTCTTCATATAGTTTAGATTGTACTAATTCAGTTATTGCTTCTCTATTTTGACTTTCATATTTATGATATGGAAAACTTTCTAGACTCTTTCTTTGTTATTACTGCTATTTGTAGGATAGAGATCCATAGCTGGCCTGAATTCTTTTTCTTATTATCTTAATCGGCTTGTTCATATACATGTAGGGTGGTTGGCTTTTATTTCTAGGTCATTTGGACTACATACTTTTCACGTTAACCGAATTGCCCTGAGCAGCTGCATCGGGTGGTAGGTGCCTGGCTCCACTAATCAGACAGATCCATTCGAGCTTGTCCATTGCAATTCTCAGTCTAGTGGGCGATAGCTATAGTCTCCTGCTCCAACCTTCCGGTCATGTTGGCTTTCATTTGGTATAGTTTTTGTGTTCCCTATCAGCCTATCACGTGGGTCTCTCGTTGTACTTTTGCTTCCACCTTTTTGTGTTAATTTAGTCATTGTATTTGGTGTTGGTATTCAGTGCTCGATGATAATTGCCCGTAGCAGCTGTGGCCAGTAACGATGAGATACGAAAACTCTTAGGGGAGGGGGGACAGCACTGCTGCATGTTTAAATTAGCGCGTATTTACTACTTGGCTTTTCGCTCAAGCTGTCTAAATAGCCCGTCTGACACTTCCTACCACATGTAAACACATGAGCAGAGGCACCAGTAGTTGAGACATAGTGTGCAGTCGTGCCCTAGTGGTTCTCATCAACTCTTGAACAATATAAGTCCTTCCGCTATTGTCTAATTGTCGTTAATTCTTGTGGTGCGTTTTCTCCTTTCCTCCTTTCCTCTTTTTGGTTCGGGCTCCCCTCTCCTGTTTTTTTGCTCTCCCTCTCCTTCTTCATGGTTCATAGGTCTTAGGAACAAATGTTTGTCTTACGTGTGTGCCACATCTTACTTTGCTCCCACACCTTGCTTTTTTTGAAGGGATGTACTTGTTTCCCTCTTTTTGTATCAGCGTGAGTTTGGGGTTATACTTATTTGTGTTGGGGGATTTAAAGTTGTTTGGTGACTTTCGTTGTCTAATATTATATATTTATTATATTAATTATTTAATCTATATGTAGACTCCTCCATGCCGCATTGGAGCTTATAATTATCTTTTCGATGCCTTAACTGTCTCTTCATTTTCCTAGTCTCATATTTTGTTTCGTTTTGGTATGCTTCTATCTAACTCTCTGTCTCGGATTATTAGTGTACCTAAGTTGCTTGCATTAGATCTTGTAGCGCAGATCTCTCTTCACTAAAGTTCTGTATTATAAATCGTTGTTCTTTCTCTTCTTTTCATCTGTCTTCCTGGGGTACTCTATTTGCTCAGCCTCACTATTGTCTCTGCCACGTTTGGACATTTTTATATCTTAGGGAGATGTTTCGGGCGGGGTTAGATACTCAACAGCTTATTAAGGGTGCCAAGCCCCAAGCGCTTCATTTGGCCTGTGATGGATAGGGCACAAATTGCAGAAGAGCAACACCAGAGACGGAAGACGACAAGAAAGCATCAAGCAGTGAGAAGTATAATGCTGATAAAGAGTCATATTGGTGTCAAAGACTTCCCTCGTTTAGCGGGTTCCACCTCATATTTCAACAATAGCATTAGTACTTTCTTTTGTTTGTCATGTGACTATTGCTCTTTACTTCTATGCTAGATCTACCTTTGGATTGTTGGTTGATGTGAGGACTAGGTGGTCCTCTATCCCCACATTAACATCAACTTCAGCATGTCTCAGGCTAGTGCTCCCTTCTTTTTTTGTTCTAAAAAAAACAATAAAAAAAAAAAAATTCTTTTTTACTTTTTACTTAACATTCTTGGAGCTCTTATCTTTAATTGTTGCTTTTCTTTTTCCGTCAACATGGCATAGCTACCTTCAGCTCTACCTTAGTAGTCTATATAATTGAGTTGTCTAGTCTGGGTTTTATCTTAGACCTATTTCTTGTTTTTTTCTCTTCTGTTTGCCTGTTCGTGTTTTCTTCTTTGGGATATTTATACTGATTCAATATGTTTTTAAGTTTTCCTATCTTTTTAATTAGTCTTTATGTTACTGTCTCTTCTTGCTTGAGAATGTTATTTTTTGTACCTTTAGTGGTTTAACATACGCTACTGTTTTCTTTCTTTTTTTTTTTTCTTTTATCGATGGGAATGGAAATGATTTTTAATTTATTTGATATTTATTCTATCATTTTTCCTTCATTCACATAATTCTTGAAATTCGTTACTATGTTTTCATATCCATCTATAACTTTAGTAGTTCACACATTGGAATTTCCTTTGTTTTTTTGTTTTCCTTTTCCTTTCTTTATTCTTTATCTGCTTAATTTTTCCTCTACTTTCATTCTTTGTTTGTTTCCCTTTGTTTGTCTTCCAGTCTCTTGCCTTCTCTCCTTCTCCTTTTGTGTTCTCAGTTTCTTAGTCTTTTGTTTTTTTTTTTCTCTTTTTCGTCCCTTCTTCTCTTCTTTTTTTTTTTTTTTGTTGTTTTCTTTTGCGGCTTCGTAGCGTCTCCCTTTTTTCTTTTTCGACTCAGCCCCCTTTTAAGTTCTTCTCCACCCCCCCCTGCTCGCACCCCCTTAGGCTCTTTGAATTTTCTTTATTTTATTACTTTCTATTCGTCAATCATCATCTTTCTCCCTTATATTCAATAACCCCGCCTTCCCTGTTTTTTTCGTGCCTTACCCTTTGTTTTTTGCCTCTTTTCCTTCTTCACTTATTTTTTTTCTTTCTTTCTTCTTTCTCTCTCTCTTGCCTTCTCCCTTCCTCCTTTCTTCACAACTTCTTTCTTTTTTCTATCTTCCTTTACCCCTTCCCACTCCTTCTAACGCCGTTTCTTCACATTCTTCCCCCACAAAAACCAATCTCTATATCGTAATACGCCTACCCTCTTCTTCTGTTCTTTTCTCATCCCCTTTGCTATGGCACTTCTATTCTTTTCTCTCTATCTCCTTCTTTCTCCTTCTCCTTCCTGTGCTGTTCCTGCTTGCATCTTGATCACCTACTCATTCCCCATATAACTCTACCCTTGTTTATTTCTTTCCTTCTTTTTTCTCTTCTTCATTCCTTCTTTCACTATCTTTTTCCTATCTTTTCTTTCACTTCCCTCCCTTCTGTTCTTTTATTTTTTTCCTTTCCTTTTTCTTTCTGTTCTGCTTTCTCTATTTTTTTCTCTTTTGTTTTTTAACTTTTTTGTCTGATCTCTTCATCTTCTTTATTCTTCATAACCTCTATCTTTCTCTTATTTCTTTCTCTTGGGCTCTTCTCTTCTTCGTTCTTTTCGTCTTTCTTTCTTTTTCTTTTCCCTCCTTCCTACTTATCTTTATCTTTCATTTCCTTTCCCTTAAAAAATCTATTTCTTTCTTTCTTTCCATAAATTAAACATAATACCTTTTTTTTTAATGTTATAGGTGTGATGATAGGTTGTTGGTAAGTGTATGGAGAAGTAGGTTCAGATCAAGAGCAGAGTGGAAAAAGCTTGTGAATAGCATTTTTCATTTTGTTGTTTTATTGTTGTAGGATTATTCCAAATAAGAATATTGTTCTCAATGTTAATTGGCTCAGGAACCAAGGTTTCCTGCTTTTGTGCGGTCAATATTTGCTAGTACGCAAAAAAGGAAAATCTGTTGCATGGAAGACCCTATGGCTCATGTCTTCACACAAGGTGACACTCTACCTACTCTTCTCACCATCCGAGTGATCACCCCGGGGCCGCGGTAGGCTTTTTTGGCCTCCATCCGTGGTGATCTCGGGAGAAAAAAGGGATTTACAAACACGCACAAGTGTCGATCACCAATATTCTTGTAATCCAATTGTTAATAACAACAATAATTTAAATATTTTTTCAGTCAGACGATTGTTTACTTTTCTTTATTCACTATAGCAGCTTTCCATGTCCTATAATAAGTAATGAGACAAGTACTTTGTCTTTGAATAAATATTTTTTAAAAACTGACTCAACAAATCAATAAGGAACAAATACAAAGAAAGTATGATGGGTTTGGACTCAATAACCGCAACCTAACCACTAATTTTTTCTGCAGACCAAATATTTTGCAGGGGGAAGGCTCGTTGTATAAAAAAAAGGACATTAAAAAACTAACAATGAACCAGGCATGATGGTCCCCAATATCTATCCTTGTCCAATGAGCACTAGGGCAAATCCTTAACTAGTTCCACTACTCTCATTTTATTTTTTTTGGTAATATACATCGCGAAAGAGATAACTTGATTATGTTCAAACTTCTTGCTGGGCCTCGTTTTCCCCAACCCCCTTCTCTATATATCTTTTTTAAGTGTTAAAAAAGAAAACATAAATAGGTTTATAAGAGAAAAACTGTGACCCAACCCTACCTAACCTTTTGTTTTTTCCTTTTAAAAACCCCGTAACCACTCACACGGTATTTTTTTTGTTGGCAATGATATCCCAATTCTACAGACTATAAGGTCAATTTAAAAAAAAAAAAATGAATGTATACATGATACGATGATGATTATGAATTAAAATGATGGTGGTGGTGGTAGGGTAGGCTGGGTAGGTAAGGTGGTGCTACGACTGGGCTGCATAGGCTAGCGAGCTATAGACCTGTTCAGGGCCATGAAACACATGGAACTATAGAAACATATGGTCAGTGTTATATAAAAAAGGGCGTGATCAAAATGATAGTGAATACGGGGAAACATCAATTCAATGATCTGAGCTCAGTTATCAGAATCAAAAAGCGTGCAAATACAATAGACACAATAACAGCTATACAAAAATCTATAACCATTAGATAAATGACATAGATGAATGTGATAAATATTATACATTCTTTTCTGAAGAACTACTGGCAGGGACCATGAAATAAAGAGGCACATTAATTTCACAATCTGCCACATCTATCGGTGGTTCAAGTGTTCTCTATAATGCACACTACTCCACCACTCATCATAGCTACTACAATGGCGGGTTGCATAACGATGTCACATACTTAAGATCCGTTAGGGAACGCGGAGCGTCTGTGACACACACGCACAGACCGAGCTATTTGGTAAGAGCTTTCAGATTCATTCGACACACCCCCGTCTTTAGCTTGTGTGGGTGAGTTCTATCATTACGATTCTCCCAATACCTCACACATCTTCTTCTACGTTCCGCACAGCCGCCGCCAAAACTCTTGCACGCTCGTAAACAAGGTACTGAGTGTGCTGCTCGCCACGTATCGTCCCAATGCATCTGATGGTGCCTACTTTTGATTCTTCTGACTTGTTGTGTGTGCGTCAGACCGTAGAGTAGCAAAGAGAGTACGCGTGGGGGGGGGACTGTCATTTCGGAGGCATATGAATGGAACCCTTTATTCTCTCACCTAAGTGACTAAATAAATAATTATTGCATGTTAAAAAGCAAAAAAAATGTAGCAAACAAATGAAGCATATCACATTAAAAACACAGTCTGTACAAATCACAAATCGAATGTTAAAACAACTTATGAAAGGAACGCAACAAACAGTATAACCAAATTGAAGATGGACACCCAACAGAACTCCTCAGCGTGTTAAGCAACAGACAAACAACTGTGTATATACTAAATCTACATGTAATGATCGTCATATTCCCACTGTCACACACAAACGTTTTAGCCCTCAAACATACAACCTTGGGTCATGAGCCTCCCCAGTGCCAACCCTGTTGTCCTGAATCATATTTCCAAAAACTAGAAAGCAACATCAGGTACGGCGGGGGAGCAGGCGTGGAAGACAGCCACGCCACCTGTTCTGCCTCGTGGCCTCGCGCTGGTAGACGCTTGTAAGCATCGAGGGTCCTCTGGGTGTTGTCTGCCTGACCTGACTTCCATGGACTGAAGGACTATGCAGACACGGCTATGCTCGTGTGCAAAAAATATTCTAGTTGTGGAAATGTTTTATTTGAAGATAGACTCAGGTTCTCAGGAAAGTAAAACACAGAACTTAAAAATACAATATATACCAATACAATCACATAGAACAACAATGCCTACCGGAAATGAACTATGATAGCGCACCAATTTTTCTTACCACCTACTTAGAATAAACTTGCATTCATGCTCCGGTAACACTAGTGGCAGCTACACCAGACGAGTGCTGGATGTGACTCTTAAAAAAACAAATCCAATCATATGGCACTTGTGATTCCTTCGAATAATACACATGTTGACTGGATTGTATGTTGTTATAATTATTTACTTTGCCATTGTAATGTTGGTTGCTTTAAATCACAGTCTTCTTTGCTCTGAAGTGTCCCTTGTCTCTATTCCAGTCTTACCCATGGGTTCATGTCGGAGACGAAGCGAGTGTCTGCCACTTCAATCTTCTTTGAGTCCATGCCCTACAGACTGAATGTAAGCTTGGCCCCCTTGAATTCCTCAGTTTCCGCTGAACTGTCTGCTGCATGAAATTTTTCGGAAAGTCATGGAAAGGATCACACTGAAATTCTTGTCAGCACATCCATTTGCTTTGATTTTCTCATTACAGATCAGGAGGATTAAGATATAAATCATAAAGATGTTTTCCTGAAACACGGTTTTGCCGAATGGGAAGGATATTGCCTACATGTCAACAAATAGAGCTGTCCATTTCTGCAGACTAAACAATGTAATGATCATGAAGGAAAGAAAGTGCCATCTTTATCATCTCAGTACTATCTGGAAGCCTTGAATGCCATCTACCCAAGGAGAATGTAATATATAGAGGTGACATGCATTTTGCCATGAAGCCTGTTTATCCTTTGGTGCCACATAGCTTCTGTCTGTGCCAGCACTGTGAGTGCTACTGGAGCACAAGGATTTTTGCAATGTATTCATGTATACTGCAAACACCCACCCCCTTTCCCCCCCCCCCCCCCCATCCCCACCCCCCCCCCCCCCCCAAAAAAAAAAAAAAAATGGTTGTGGTTATGGTGACCTGACCTACCCCCTTTTTTCTGCCAACGCCCAAAATAATTTCAATCATTATGTTTAAAAAGGAGAAATTGACAGTAAAGAACAAACTGCATGCTGTTGTCCCATCTTCCTTGACCAGAGAGCATACAGGGAATCCAATTTTGAGGTAAATATTCCCCAAAAAAATTCAATGAAAGATATTTTTAATGTTATGTTCAATCTAGCCTCTTCCTTAACACACAATAAAAATTTCAGCTCAGGCCAACCTACCAACACACACACACGCACACGCACACACACACACACATTACTGTAACCACAACTTTTTTTTCTTTAAAAATATGACAGAGAGGCTAAAGGTCAGACATTGACCACAATTTGATGATGACTTTGAAGGCAGTCCTTCTTTATTGAAAGCGTTGTTTTTTCAGCCAGAAACAGGCTATATCGACTATGACAAGCTGAGGGAGACGGCCCGACTGTTCAGGCCACGTCTCATCATTGCTGGAACCACGGCCTACTCCAGGCTTCTAGACTACAAGACTTTCAGGGAGGTGAGTTGTATGCTTTTGTGTGTATTGATCTCTCATTATAAATGTGTGTGTGAATTTGTGTGTGTGTGAGAGTGTATGTGTGATTATTTGTGTGTGTGTGTGTTTGTGAATGTGTATGTGGATGTGTGGTTATGCCTCCATGTTTGTGCATGTGTGCATGCATGTGTGTGATTGTGAGTGTGTTTGCATGTGCGTCTGTCTGTATCTGCATAACATAATGTGCATATGTACATGTGTTATTGAATTATGCCCATCCATCTGATTTAACTGTAATGTTCACTGTTCTTTGGAGAGGAAAGATCATAAACGGACTGCTGTAGATCAAATATTTACACAACCTGAATACAGTACAGCAGAATCACTACTTGTTTGACTCCATTTCATGTCATCTGATGTAGTTTTTCAATGGGACCTGTATTTGATCATCAGTTTATTTCACCTATCAAACATAGAGATAGTATAACCCCTTGAGATGATCTTGTAACGAGTGGCCACAAGTCTCAGGGAAGAGGGATGCAATAATGCCATAGCTTTACTACAGGTGTGTGATGAGACCCATGCCCACCTACTGGCGGACATGTCTCACATATCTGGCCTGGTTGCTGCTGACGTCATTCCCAGTCCCTTTGACTACGCCGATGTGGTCTCCTCCACCACCCACAAAACTCTGCGTGGACCCAGGTAGGCAGACAGTGTGGATTGTAGGACTGCTTGGATGGGTGGGTGGGTGGGTGGATGGATGGATGGATGGATGGATGGATGGATGGATGGATGGATGGATGGATGAATGGATGGATGGATGGATGGGTGGATGGATGGATGGGTGGGTGGGTGGATGGATGAGTGGGTGGATGGATGATGGGTGAATAGCTGGCTGGTTAGCAGAATGGCTAATGGAAAAAGGAGGGATGAATGGATGTCTTTTTCTTCATCCCAGTGACCTCTGTGCAGGTCAGGGATGATCTTCTACCGGAAGGGGTTGAAGGGAAAGGACAAGAAGACAGGAGAGGAAATCCACTATGACCTGGACAAGCGCATCAACAATGCCATCTTCCCAGCCCTGCAGGGCGGTCCCCATGAGCACCAGATTGCTGCAGTGGCTGTCGCCCTCAAGCAGGTGCGTGTCCACCTA
Organism: Theodoxus fluviatilis; assembly: GCA_034096865.1. Taxonomy (NCBI): domain Eukaryota; kingdom Metazoa; phylum Mollusca; class Gastropoda; order Cycloneritida; family Neritidae; genus Theodoxus; species Theodoxus fluviatilis. Next base: position 14,959 of record JAWQFJ010003501.1, on the reverse strand, counting down.
CAGCTCTTTTGGCCTGGACTCCGCTTGTTTGTCTATCCATTTGTAAGTCTCTTTCATGGCCCCTCTGTCTATCTCTGCCTCCATATCACTGTTTATTCATCTGTTTATCTGTCCATCCATCCATCATCTATTTATCCATTTATTCATTCATCACCCATTTATCCATTTATCATCCATTTTCTCAAAGGAATCTTTCTCTATCTGACTCTCATGTTGTTCTCTGTGTGTCTCTGCCTCTCTGTCATCTCTCTGCCAAAAAACTTAGGGCTTGGTGGTATGCCTACCAGTCTCATAGTTTTTCTCCTACTTCTGCTACTTGTGAATCAACCTGATAGGAATGCCGACCTGAGGTACCAGAATAAATCAAATAAGAAAACTCATTGGTTGAAACTTTGAAGATATGTCTGTGCAGTATCCCATCCATCTTTGCACCTCTGCAGACTGCCGCGTCACAGATCCAACCCTGGTCTTGAAAGACTTTTTATGTCTGCTTATGAAATTATGAGAGTTATCATAGCAGTTTTTAGTGCAAGCCTTTGCTCAGTGCTGCTGTTGTCTTGAAGCGTCCCATGCCTTTTCTCGGTGCCAGGCAAAGACTCCGGAGTTCCGAGAGTACCAGATCCAGGTGCTGAAGAATGCCAAGGCCATGTGTGACCAGCTCCTCAAGCTGGGCTACAAGGTTGTTTCAGGTAACTATGGCAATGAACATCATCCTTAGGCCACACACCAAAATAGTTGTGATTACAGAAACCCAATGGACCCTTTTTTCCCCTGATGACCCTTAACTTTTTTGTCAATCATGAAATTTTGTTAAAAGGGAATCAGAGGTAACGAACAAACTGTGCTGCCCCATCTTCCCTTAGAGCACAATTTTATTTTTTTTTAAGCATTTTCAGGGAAAGGGAAATTTTTATTTAAGTTCAAATTTATCTACTGTATATATGACGTTTCTTATACACTATCATGCATACACACAGATGCGCACTGTTTCAATCTAATCTCCTTAGAGGAAAAAAGGTATTAACTCTTCCCCTACCAGGTTTATACAGAACACAACACAATTTATTTTCTGCAGAGAAACACACACCCGGTAGTGCTCTTTTGAGAGTGTATTGTGCCTCTAGAGAAGATACTACATGCATCGTGTGGCATATCATTTTGAAGGAAAATGAATACCCTACAAGACTAATACAAAACAACGTTAGTTGCCTTTAGCAAGACTGAGAAAGCATGCTTGAAATTACACACTTGTTTCAAAAACCAAGAAATAGGAGCATGCTGAATTTGAGCTTACCGAGCAATATCTTGGTAATGATCAAACTGATCCTTTCCAGAATTTCACCACACAATAATCATCCATTGGAAAATGTCCAGTCAAAATTTAAAATAAATATCTTTAACAGTTTTCTAGCACTGACATACAGAAGAGACGAACCGTCCATCACAATGACAGTCAGTTCCTTCAGACATCTCGATCAAATCAATCACAATCAGTCCACGTTGCAGTACACACACGTTCATCTAACGTTGTGAGAGATCTCTCTACTGCTGTAAAACCACATTAGGTCCGATAGGGAACACTATAAAGTGTGATTATACAAAGAAACGAAGCATAAAAGCTTTATCGCAGAGCGATGCAGAACTTCCGGGATTTTCTCAGACATTTCGATCAAAACAATCACAATCGGTCCACAAAAGTCGCATTAAACCTCACGCTCTGCGTTAAACGTTCATCAAACGTTGTGGGAGAGTTCTCTACTGCTCTAAAACCACATTGGATCTGATAGAGAACACTAGAAAGTGTGGATTATACAAACGAAACGAAGCGAAGTAGCTTTGGCGCAGAGTGCGGCGGACGGGAGGCAACTGAATGCGCTTTGGCGCACAGTGCGGCGAATGGGACGGAAAGAGTTAAGGACCTACCCATTTTTGTTCGCCATGTTACCTTCACCACAATTTTTTTTTTGGTTGTTGTCTTATCTGATTGAACTCTTGTACTAACCATAAGAATCTGTCCTAACAGAAAGGTATTTCGATATGCAGAATTATTGAACCCACTTGGTAGCCCAGGTGGTTCTCACAAGAATTGTACTTTTTCCCGCCATTCTATTCCTCCTGTGTTGGTGGTAACAATAGACCCACAGTGCCTCTCTGTGTGTTGGTGGTAACAATAGACCCACTGTGCCTCTCTGTGTGTTGTAGTAACAATAGACCCACTGTGCCTCCCTGTGTGTTGTAGTAACAATAGACCCCCTGGGCCTCCCTGTGTGTTGGTGGTAACAATAAATCCCCCTGAGCCTCCCTGTTTGTTGGTGGTAACAATAAACCCCCCTGAGCCTCCCTGTTTGTTGTAGTAACAATAGACCCACTGTGCCTCCCTGTGTGTTGTAGTAACAATAGACCCACTGTGCCTCTCTATGCAATTCATCAGATATGAATAATGACTTGGGAAAACCACACGACTTGTTCTTACTCTGACCAGCTCTAATGGTTTCATGATTAATGGCTTTACATAACCTACAGAGGCTGATAGGCCATAAAGCCCCATTCATTCATTCATTCATTCATTCATTCCACCATTCCATTGTGTCCACAGGAGGCACGGACAACCACCTGGTGCTGGTGGATCTACGCAACAAAGGCACAGACGGAGCAAGGACGGAGCGAATCCTGGAGTTGTGCAACATTACCGTCAACAAGAACACCTGTGCTGGGGACAAGAGCGCCATGACTCCTGGTGGGCTTAGGCTAGGTGAGTCACCTCCCTTGAGTTGCAAGTGAAAGGTGAGTCACCTCCCTTGAGTTGGAAGTGAAGTGGTAAAGGGTTAAATGGTGCAAATGTAAGCAACAGATTTGAGATAGATGAGTTAATGTTTGAAAAATGAATTCAAAGTGTAACATGTAGAGTTAACATTAATGGGTCCTAATAAAAGGGTGAGAGTATCAATGACAATTTTTTATTTATTATAAAGAAAACATTTAATTTCTTTGATTAAAATTTTAAAAATCACATTCCAACAGCTAAAATACAAGATAAGGCTGTAGCCAAGTATTCAGCAATAATTAATAATGACCAGGAAAATCAGGAAGAAATAACTTCCCTTACTGTTACAATTAATTTCTCAGCAAAACCGGAAGCAAAGATTTAAGAAAAAGGAGTTGATTTGTGGATTGAATGTTTGCCTTGATTCAGTGATGGAAACTGAAGTAGACTGGGTCAGTGTCACAGAGCGCTTTAGGCGTAGCATGCCACGCTTTCGACATGCTGGCTACGCTGCTACGCTCGTCTGTAAAAACCTACGCTTTTCCCGCGTGCTTGAACTTTTGACCGTGATGGAGAATCTCCCCCTTTATTGCGCCGCCTGTACAGCCTTACCTCTTCCCCCCCCCCCCCCGCTTTCACGCCGCCGGTTCAGCTTATCGCGGCGCCTTCTCCCCCCCCCCCCCCCCCCCCCACCTCCGCTACGCCTATTTCTTCAATGCTACTCCAAATAGCTCCTGGATGCTACTCTTTGGCATGATGGTGGGTTGGCAGGTCTGGTGTCACATAATGAATGTGTTATAGGGATTTTCATTTGTTGCTTGGTTTGGCTGGCTGGTCTTTTATGGGGTTTGAGCTGAGGGCAAGGGTGAGGGCTGGGGAGGAAATAGAAGATAACAGATAAGGCTGCTTATTGTCTGCAACATTTCCAGATTTAGTGGGTCATTTGTACACACAGTTCAAGAGATTCATTCACGGCTTCATACTTCAGGTGCCCCCGCCCTGACCACCCGAGGCATGAAGGAGGATGAGTTCAGAAAGGTGGTGGACTTCCTGGACCGTGGCGTCATGATTGGAGTGGAGGCCAAGCAGAAGACAAGTAAGTGGAGACATCTGGAGACTCTGCCCTGCTGTGTCTTACCCCAGTTGATACCAAGTTGTCAAATTTAGGCAGTGTGTTACGTTGTTTTCATAAGAGAGTGTGTCTCGTTTCAGTTGTCATGCCTTGTCCAGATCTTGAAATTGTGCCGCATGGTTTCCATGTGAAACTGTGCTATCTCAGATAAATGTTGTACTCCGAAACGAGCATTGTGTTATGTGGTTACAATAAGACTGTGCCATCTTATTTCAGCTGGCACACCGTTCAAATTGAGCCGTTGTCTAATGTGGGTAAATGGCATCTGTTCCCCAACAAGGCTATCTTGCTGGAAACATTGTGTGTTTTTTATGAATGCTATGTGGTAAAATTTCATGCTTCTATTGTCTGCTATCTATTTATTTATTCTTTGTGCCTGTTATTGCCAGACTTGTGGTTTATTGTATAAGGACCCTCAACTCAAGATAGGCAGAATTGGTGTATCATGGTGCTTCAAGTATGTAGAAGCTGGTTTGTACAGCAATCTGCAGTTAATCTTGTCTAGAAGATACAGGATTTTTCAAAGCATGCCTTCTGTGCAGAGACAGCTTGGTAACCACTTTGGAGTAGGTATTTATCCATTGAGAAATCTTCACAAAAGATTTCATCCTCAGAATACATACCACATGAATTGTGCAAATACATGTTTCAGCAAGATAAGGTCCCCACAGTACTAAGAATGTTTTGCTTTGTTTATGTTCCAGAGACCCTGAAGGATTTCAAGGCCTTCGTGATGGAGGATGCAGGCATTCAGAAGAAGCTGGACACTCTCCGCGCGGAGGTGCAGAAGTTTGCTGGAGCCTATAACATGCCTGGCTTTGATGACCGATAAATCCATCTTGGACATGGATGATTTCCTTCCTCCATAGACTGAAGGCTCGAGTTTTGGTGTGTTCTATGCCTGAGGCTACCAGAAAATCTTTATTTTTGCACAAATGAAGTCTGCAAGTTCCAAAGATGCATGACAGCTGTGAAGTAATGACTCTGCCAGAGGGAAGAACTTCTACACACCTCCAGTTTAATGGGTGGGGTAGAAATCTGATTCATGATATTACATACAAAACAGACTTAGTTGGGTGGGGGGTATTTGTGTTGAAATATTTTAAGATGTTTGCATTTTCTTGCTTGATCCTGCTAGTAGCACTCTACTCCATCGATTTATTTGGTCGATGTGCTTTTATGTTTTGTGATGGAATAATGACAGCACTTGAGTAAATTGTATCATGTTTTATTGATTTAATTGCTATTGAAGTATAACACTTTAGCCATAATGTGAGATTTATATTGTACAGCATAATTTTGATGTGTTTTTAATTTCTTGTCCTTTTTTTCATAATCTTTGGCCCCTAAGAATATGATTTATTGCAATATGAAATATTTGTATTAAGTTAACAACTTAATTCTTGTTTATCCAATGTCTCATTTCACATATATGAATGGATAACCTGTTACTTTATCCACATGTAAATTTATGTAAACAAAGTGTTCTGGTGGCTGCTGTTTTCAAATTATTTTTGTAAACAGACAAATCTCAACCACTATACAAAATGTCTGGTCAGTATCTCAAACCTATAGGTCTTGATAATTTTTCATTGCAGGTTTATAGAGAGAAGTACTCACAAGTTTATATCTGTTATGTGATGGCATCAATGCAGCTGAAATTTGTTGAAACCTGGTGATGGTTTAGATTGTAGCAGGGATCCTCTTACTTTCAATACTTCTTTGCTTTCAAATATTCTCTTGTGACACCACCATGGTGGATTTTGCCATAGATGTACGTGAAGTGACATCCTGAGATTTGTTACTCCAAACTATTGGCAAATATTTGTGCCTTGTTAATGTTTATTCCAATCATGGAGAAATTGTTAATTCTACATACGAAAGGAAGTTGATTAACATCAAGCCTACAGAGACACCATTAGCTGTTTGAGTTCTGCATTGCTTGGTGCATATTAGAGGAAGGACATCTCAGTGTCTCAGTCATGTGAATAACAGCCTATCATAATCTACTTTTGTAATGGAAGGGTTCTGGCATTGGTGCTCCTTCATTGTCGATGATTCAGGAATAACCACAACTCCTTGAGCAAAGAGAAAAACACCTTCAGTACATTTCACTTACTACAACTAGATTTTCTCGATGGACTATTGACCAGATGTGGCTGTGCCCATCTTGATTAACAGTATGTCATTTTGAGACCTGCCTTTCAGACCCAAGTTCATTTGTAACTGAAGCCAAAGTAAGTCATGAGAAAAAGAATGAGGAAACAGGGATTGAATCTTCCATGCGATTTAGTACCTCCCCAGAGCTGATGTTGGCTCAAGAGGAGGTATTGTAAGCCCAGGCATCCATTTTGTATTTCAGGGACTGCTGGACAGCCCATAGTTGTGCATACTGGACTTGAAATCTCCGAGTCCTTGCAAGATGATTTGCACATGCAAACGTTGCTGAAATGTGATCATTTATGTACACCATAAGATTTTCTGATGTAACAGATCTACATCAATGGGCAGCTTTGCCAAATACCTACTTCAGTAGAAACTCCAAGCTTTTGCATTCAGGTATGATCATTGGTGAGACTGAGAAATAATGCAAGCACAGTTAAAACCTATGGGGTTTTTTAATGTCTATGTCATATTTTGCCTTGAATTAACCATTTTACTTGGTTGAAGGTGGACTTATTTGTGTCTTTACATCTTCATTTCATGGTTTCATTGAATTTGACTTGCTTTACAAAAGCAGTGATGGTGTTGGAGATTTATTTAATCTCTTTCCAGTATTTTCTACAATTCATTTTGCCTTTACACTGTGTTCTGACAGATCCTCCTATTGGAATTAAAAACACACATGTAGACATTTCATTTCTATTGTCTAAAGCAGATCCTGATAATTGGAAGTATCCTCTAAGTTGTTGGAATTTCCTTTGAAATTGATCATGTTTCAACTTTGGTTTGTCAACTTGTTTTTTGTTCTGAAAAGAAACATGCTCTTTGGTGTGGATGTTCAGTGTGAGGTTCTTTCACATGAAGTAACATCCAGCATTGCTTGTCTGCAATATTTACTATCTCATCTGAAAAGATTTGTGTGTCAATTGCATGGTGTTACCCAACAACAAACCTGACCCTGCTGTTGTAATACTGTAATACTGTTGTCTTTGACCATGAGGAATAAAGCAGTACAAAATGTGTGGTTATGTAAATGTTTTTCAATTCAAGCTTTGAATGAGCTACCAATGAGTACTACATGTACTGCAACACTGTTTGTTGGGGTTCTTCTTTTCATTTTCATTTTCTTTATGATTATCCTTTCTTTCCTTGCAATGCACTGGGGAATATTTTGACCAAAAAACAAACAAAAAACCCAACCCTACAATACTGTAACCATAACGAATAACTTTCACAAAAATGAAAATCATGGCAGTGTAGAACTAGATAGGAGCACAATGCCATGCGTATATTAGGACCCAAAACGGACAGGCAAAACAAACTAGCTGTGGTTATAGAAACCCAACTGACCCTGTTTTCCTGCCCACCCTTAACTACATTTTCCGTATCAACAAAATGCATACTACCCACCTTCTTTATATTAAAAAGTTATCAGTGAAAGATACATTTTCATGTGAGTTTTATATATATATATATATATATATTGTGATGCATGAACGTTGAAATGTTTTTTTTCAGAAAACCTATTTAATTGTAACAAACGTGCCACGTAATTCAAGTGAAACTGAAAGCGTGGAGACCTATGAATTTGAATGCTAGCATTGTGATATATATATACAATGCTTCTCTGGGCAAGAAAAGCATTTCCTTGAAATGGATGCTATGATGCATCTAAAGGGTTCTTTGAGAAAGGTCATTTCGTCATAACAAACTTGACATGTGATTCAAATTAAGCTGAAGGCGGGAAAATCTACGAAGCCAAACGCTAGCATTATGACATACAGTGCTTCTCCGAGTACGAAAATAATTCCTTTGAAAATGATAATGTGATGCATGAAAAGGTCTCCTTCAGAAAGGTTATTTTGTCGTAAACAACTTGACACGTAATTTAGATTAATCTGAAGGTGTAAAGAACTACGAGAGCGAACAATACCATTGCGACATATGGTACTTTTCTGAGCACAAAAAGAATTCGTATGAATTGGATACTGAACACGTAATTCAAGTAAACCTGGAGGTGCAAAGAAATATGACATCCAGTGCAAACACCGCTATCGCGATCATCTAAGCAAATTTTTTTCTTGAACACAACACGGATGCATCAGAAGATCGCAAGCAAAATTGTCAAATTTCTCCGAGCCAGACTAGAAACGATGATTGCATTTCACAAGAGACATGCAACACTGAAATGCACAGGACGGTGCTCTGAGCGAGAGGGTATTCAAAAGTCACTTACAAAATTCCGATTCGGCGTCTTGATAAAGATATAGATTTAGATACGCCAAGATGTACTTTGCAATGAACTTTCTGCAGAGATGCCAGCTGAGTAAGTTTTGGTGATCTTCTGTGTACGTAAGTACTCCATCAGTCTGCATGATTCGTTACTACGTACATGTCCCCATAAAGTTCAGATGTTCCCCCTTGACAGACTTGATAGGGCTACCTACATGTAAGCACACCATTATGACATTTCTTCTAACATGCACACACAAATCCATGCAATCTGGCTCCTTAATAAAAAATTAAAAAAAGTTGTGCCTACCAAGTGACCCTTACATTTGATTTTGAGGGGTGTTCTTACCTTTACCACCACATTTCTTGGGGGGGGTGTTGTGGATGGGGCTATTTTTTACCTCTGAGCATCTTGGCCCTGCATGTTGGCCCATTTCAGCAATCAGGGACTTTATCAACCAATGTATTGGTCCAAGTGTTGGCTCCTGCCTGTTGTTACCTTGCACATGCTGCATGAAAATTACACAGTCAGCATAATGGTACTTCCTAAGCATGTGATTTGTATGGCCCGTTCAGATTAATTATGGTTGTACCAGACTTTTGAAGAGTGATCCTCATGCATCAAAACAGCTACTGCATACTTAGAATGGCAGTGTGACACAGGGTTAATGAGTTCAGTTCAGTTTAGTTCAGTCTCTTAACCCTGAGATGGGTTGTTGAGGCACCACTGATGACTTTCGGACAATCTTCCTCCTTCGATCTCTATCCTCTGTGGCTCGCTGTGAGTCAGCAAAGGTCAAGCCTGTCCACTCTTTCATGTTGTCTTCCCACCTCTTTCTCTGCCTGCCTCTCCTTCTCCCACCTGGTACGGTACTTTGCAGGATGGTCTTGGCCAGCCCACTGCCTCTTGACACGCGACCGTACCACTTCAGCTTTCTGCTTTTCACGATTGAGAGCAGGTCTTCGTACTGTCCAAATGCTCTCCTGATCCTGTTGCTGACTTCATTCGTGACATGGTCTTTATATGAGATGTTCAGAATCTTGCGGTAGCATCTCATTTCCAGGGCTTGTATCCATCTCTGTAGTTCAGATGTGAGTGTCCAGGACTTGCATGCATACAAGAATACTGAGATGGCCAGCGTGCACATAAGCCTGATCTTCGACGCGAGAGTGATATTTCTGTCACACCATATTGGCTTCAACTTTGCCAATGCTGCTGTTTGTGCTATCCTGGACAGTATCTCTGGTTTGGACCATTTGAGTGGGTGAAGCAAATACCAATTGAAGAGAGTTGCAAATATAAAATACAGCCGTTTCACCAACAAAAGAACAGTTCTTTGAAGTCTGACTTTGCTTTTTTCCCAGCAGCATGTAAATGTGTTGAGACAGAATTACAATACCGGAGTCTACAGAAATTTGGTTGACACAGGTATGAGGTAATCACTGCAGCCTGCTCACATTCATGCATTTAGGTGAATAGCATACATACTGAACTCAAATTTGCTTTCCAGTTTAGACCTACTAATGTACCAATAGAAACAATGCACATACCCCTAAATAAACCTAATTTTGACCTTCAAAACAAAACACATGATGCCAGAAGATATCTACAAGAAAGCTTTATTCTTCCATTCACAGAGCTGTTGTCATCTTCAATCTAGCATTCCCCAGGAAGCAATGGACACAATTCTATCACATTCGCAGGGGTTCAAACATTCCGGTAAGATGTTCCATCATACTCATAGGTCTTGATGTTTCAAAGCAGTTAACACAAGTCTCTTCAGGCGGGTCACACAACCGAGCTTTCCCCAGACTTGACCAAAAAAAGCCAGTTGGTCCCCTGCCATTCCACTCAACTGCCAGCATTGCAGTCCTGCTGCCAGAAGTGGGTAGCAGGGCAGTTGTGGTGTTGGCCAAAGAAGATACGTGTGAATGGAGGGGTGACGACATTCATACTGTAACACTGCACATGGCGGGATGCTTTGCTAGGAGTTGCAGGTGTTAGGATTCTTCCTCACCCTCCTTAGGGAAGAATTCCTTGGTGTCTTTGTAGAGTTTCTGAAATTAATGAGAGGCACTTCATGAGCATAACCTTATTGCCCACACACACATACACACACACACACACACACACACACACACACACACACACACACACACACACACACACACACACACACACACACACACACACACACACACACACTCACAACCATGAAAGTTGGGAATTGGAGAAGATGAAAAAGTGGGTGGCATTCAAGGTGGGCTGGGTGCATAATGCACTGGGAATTTCTCTGGATCTTACAGGCTGGGTATTTACGTTGGTGAGCAGAATACACTAGTAAGCATACGAAATATATGCAAGCAATGACACACACTGCCCAGAGAGAGAGAGAGAGAGAGAGAGAGAGAGAGAGAGAGAGAGAGAGAGAGGGGGGGGGGAGGGACAGGCAAACAGAAGCAGAGAACATGCTAACATACAAGCACAGACACACACAAACCCTTCTTAACTATTTTCGTCCCATTCGCCGCACTGTGCGCCAAAGCGCATTCAGTTGCCTGCCATGCGCCGCACACTGCGCCAAAGCTACTTCGCTTCGTTTCTTTGTATAATTCACACTTTCTAGTGTTCCCTATCAGACCCAATGTGGTTTTAGAGCAGTAGAGAGCTCTCCCACAACGTTAGATGAACGTCTATCGCAGAGCGTGAGGTTTAATGTGACTTTTGTGGACCGATTGTGATTGTTTTGATCGAAATGTCTGAGAACATCCTGGAAGTTCTGCATCGCTCTGCGCCAAAGCTTTTTTGCTTCGTTTCTTTGTATAATCCACACTTTATAGTGTTCCCTATTGGACCCAATGTGGTTTTACAGCAGTAGAGAGGTCTCCCACAACGTTAGATAAACGTGTAACGTGGACTGATTGTGATCGATTTGATCGAGATGTCTGAAGAACAACCCGGAAGTTCTGCGTCGCAGTGGCGTAGTTGTTATACGGCCAAATTGCTCGCTTGATTATTGATTCATGCATGAAAGAGGACAGCGATAGTGGAGATGAATAAATCTACAATCGATGCTGGTGAAGAATTCATAAACCCCTCAGTTAGTCAGTACGTGTATTTGTGCAGCGAGATTCCAGTTCAGAGTCTGATGTGGAAGTGACTGTCATTGTGATGGGCGGTTCGCCTCTTCTGTATGTCAGTGCTAGAAAACTGTTAAAGATATTTATTTTAAATTTTGACTGGACATTTTTCAATGGATGATTATTGTGTGGTGAAATTCTGGAAAGGATCAGTGGGATCATTACCAAGATATTGCTCGGTAAGCTCAAATTCAGCATGCTCCTATTTCTTGGTTTTTGAAACAAGTGTGTATTTTCAAGCATGCTTTCTCAGTCTTGCTAAAGGCAACACACTTTTTTTTGTTTTAGTCTTGTAGGGCATTCATTTACCTTCAAAATGATATGCCACATGATGCATGTAGTATCTTTTTCTAGAGGCACAATACACCCTCAAAAGAGCACTACCGGGTGTGTGTTTCTCTGTAGAAAATAATTGTGTTGTGTTCTGTATAAACCTGGTAAGGGAAGAGTTAATGCTATGCTGAATGAGTAGCTAAGAGCCAAATATAGAAAGCATAATTAGTAGCATCGAAGTTTCATCTATGATATTTTTTGTGACCTAGTCACTAGTGTCTTTTGACTTGTTGAGTTGTTCGCATTTGCTGATTTGGTTAGGAAGTCAGTCGACGGAGGAGGTTGTTTATTATTGTTAAACCAGAGTCCAGATATATCTTTCACTTTAAAAGTGTACAGGACATACATAATAGTATTGTCGTCTTTATATACATTAGGGATCAACAAGCAAAGTACGGGCGCTATGCAATATCCATCGTTCGAACTCGGCTATGTTCTGTCAAATGGATCATTAGTTACTACGATTACTACTTGTCGTCTAGACTCTAGTCAGACTAGTGCCCTTCAGACAGTGTATCGTCAGGGTCAACGGCTCCGCAAATACTTACCCCTTTGTTCAAAGTATCCCAGATATAATCGCCTCCCTCATCGAAAGCCCTTTCGAAGAAGAATGCTCCGGCTACAATCGTCAGGACAAATGTGGAGGTCCTGCGAAAGATGCCAGAGTAGATCTGGTTAATGCTTCTACGTATGACGCCAGACATCTTGCCAGTTAGAGTGACGAAATTAGTGCGTGCGGAATGATACTCAATTTAATCACTAATGATACTAACGCGATCCACTTTATATCTAAAAGAAACAAAACTATTGAAAATAAACACAAAGTATTGATTATATCATTTTTATTATCTAGTTGTTAGTGAAAGCTCACAAAAATAGAGCACTACATTCTTCCAAACGTAACTCCATTAAAAAAGAAGTTTAATGGGGAAGCAACTCTTACGGATGGATGAGAAGAGTGTGAATGTGGGAATGAACACGCTCTGACTGAACGTAATGTTTGTTATTATATGTCGTCATATTGTTCACGTTGTGTCATTACTCAGACAAATGTATTTTCTGTTCATCAGCAGTAGGTTTGCCGTAATCTTTGGTTTTGCGTCAGCAACCGGAAGAATTACAGAGGTAAAATTTTCCCTCCAGTTTTACTGGAGATCCTCACAGCTTTATCCCTCCAGGTTTACTGGAGGTCCTCACAGCTTTATCTCTGTGTGTGTGTGTGTGTGTGTGTGTGTGTGTGTGTGTGTGTGTGTGTGTGTGTGTGTGTGTGTGTGTGTGTGTGTGTGTGTGTGTGTGTGTGTGTGTGTGTCTGTCAGTCCCGACTTAACGGCTGATTTCTCACAAACTACTGGTCGGGTTTCCTTGACATTTTGCACACTTACTGGAAGTTAGGTCCGATTGAATGTATCAAATTTTCAGAATCGAGGTTTGAAAAGAAAGTGACTTTTTTACGTTTTGGTGTTGCAAAGAAGGCAAGGGATGGAACTCTGTCCCGACTCAAGGGAAGTTTTCGAGGAGATTGCACATTGGTGAAGGAGAATGAAGGATATTTTATCCCTCCAGGTTTACTGGAGGTCCTACAGACTTTATCCCTCCAGGTTTACTGGAGGTCCTACAGACTTTATCCCTCCAGGTTTACTGGAGGTCCTACAGACTTTATTAGTCTGTCTGTCTGTCTGTCTGTAGGTATGTCACAATGAAATTATTTTTTTGGGGGGTGAAGGATTCAAATACACCATTAAAAAGCAATAAAAAGTAGAAACATTGTAGAAAAAACCATTTAAAAATCGGTTAATATTTAACAAAATGACGGTTTTTTGAAGGATTACAATATTTGTGAAGAAAAGTGTTCCCAAATTTCTCTGTTTTGTATTACAAATGGCCAGAACTCAGTTGTTTTTTGCTCAATTATCTCACAACTTGGCAGGTGGGCGCCTTTTATCATGCAGATGATCTAACCAAGTGTTGACAGACGGAAAAATACTAGGCCTAAGAACAAACAACAAAACAAACCACAACATACACGATGTAGCAGACAGCAAAGACCTAATCCGTCAATCAAAATACTGCGATTTGGTCACGTGACAAGAACCTCTGTGTACCTGCATGCTTTGTATTACAAATGGCCAGAACTCCGTTGTTTTTTGCTCAATTATCTCTCAACTCGACAGGTGGGCTTCTTATATCATGCAGATGATCTAACCAAGTATTGACAGACGGAAAAATACTGGGCCTGGAAACAAACAACAAAACAAACCACTACATACACGATGTAGCAGACAGCAAAGACCTAATCCGTCAATCAAAATACTGCGATTTGGTCACGTGACAAGAATCTCTGCGTACCTGTTGATCACCAAATCAGTTTTCTCACACACAAAAAAGGATTAGAGCCACTGTAAATGCCCAGAAACTATCACAAAGATGTCCATTTAACCACATCCACGTGTTTATTTTTTGAAAACAACAGTCAAAATGCTCATAAATTCAGTCTTGTCATCACCCGAAAATCGCTCAAAATGAGAAATGGCCGTCACACGATCGTTCGCATAAAGTAAATTTCTACTGATCTAAACAACTCAGGCCGATGAAACTTGGCAAAAATTATCTTGAAATGGTAATCTATCGATATAAATTACTTTGGACGTCCTTTGTAACTGTTGTAAGAAATGTTATCATACCTTTTGAAGAGCTGATTTTGCCGTTATTCTTTTTCTTTTCCCGTCCGGAAGAGCACGCTACGAATAATTTATATCGCTTCATCTTATCGTATACTTTGTTGTCACCAAATTTGGTTGACAACCAAGCTATAGATAACTCACTAGAAGCCTTATTAGTTGACACGGTTTTGCAAGCCCGCTCAAAACAGGAACACATTTTCCCCGCTTCTGCGCAGACGTCAAAATGGCTTCACTGACATACCTACTGTGTGTCTGTCTGTGTGTCTGTCTGTCCCGTCTCCACGGCCTATATCTCAAAAACTACTGGACGGATTTCCTTGAGATTTTGCACACTGACTGGAAGTTAGGTCCCATTCAATATTATCAACTTTTCAGAATCGAGGTTTTAAAAGAAAGTGACTTTTTTACATTTTGGTGTTTCAATGAAAACAATTCAACAGACTCCATTTTGCAAAATCTGTGACGTCATCATTTGACGTCGTATAACGTGACGTCATTTGCGAGTAGAATTTT
>JAWQFJ010003499.1:0-24195 GCA_034096865.1 Theodoxus fluviatilis | reverse complement strand
GACCAGTTTAACACCGTAGGAACAAATCCCCCCCCGCCTACCTTGTTTTAATCTATTTCTTCTCTCCAAATTAAACATAATGTTGACGTTCAAACTTGCAAAATTATCTTCCATGCTCATATCTTATCTCACGTCAACAATTTGGGATGGCTGTAGTAATGCTAACTTGAAAAGGCTGAAGTCATTGTATCGAAGAGCCTCTAAGCTTATGATAACAGATATCTACAACTATCTACAAATGACAAAATGAAAGAACTCAACATATTGCCTTTTCATAAGCATTTACAATTCAATAAATGTGTCTTAATGAAAAGAATTAATGATTGTGATGTGCCTGATTATTTGATAAACTTATTTCAATATTCAAATATTCGTGTACATAACTTTATAATAGAATTGATTTGTTTAAACATAGCCTATCTTATTCAGGGGCTCCTATGTGGAACACACTATCCAATTCTCTAAAAATTGCGAAATCTTTAGATAAATTTAAATTGAAACTACATACTTTTCTTATGCAGTCATCCTAGATACTTTCATCATATTCTAAATTCACTTTGTGGCTATTTTCAACGTGGTATTTCGTTATAATGATTTGATTGGAACCTGTATTATTGTGTGAATTTTGTGTGGGATAGAGGGTGGGTTGGTGGGGGTGGGGGGTAGGATTGGATTTGTTTGTTTGTTTATCAAGGGCTGGATGCAAGATAGGCAGTTATGCTTAATTCATGTATTTCCCTTGAAAAAAAGTTTAATCAATCTCTCTATCTTCTCTCTTCCTCTCTCTCTTTCTTTCTCTCTCTCTCTCTCTCTCTCTCTCTCTCTCTCTCTCTCTCTCTCTCTCTCTCCCTCCCTCCCTCCTCCCTCCCTTTCCGCCCTCCTCCCTCCCCTCCCTCCCCTCCATCCCTCCCTCACTCCCCTCCTCCCTCCCTCCCTCCCTCCTCCCTCCCCCCCTCCCGCCTCCCCCCCCCTCCCTCCCCTCCCTCTCCCTCTCTCATCTCTACTCTCCTCTCTCTCTCTCTTCTCTCTTCATCTCTCTCTCTCGTCTGGTCTGCATAGCTGCCGGATCATCAATGATTTCCATTAATGCTCTCCTGCCTCTTCTCTCTCTCTCTCTCTCTCTCTCTTCTTCTCTCTCCTCCCTCCCTCCCTCCCTCCCTCCCCTCTCCCTCCCTCCCTCCCTCCCTCCCTCCCTACCCCTCCGCCCTCCCTCCCTCTCTCACTCCCTCCCTCCTCCCTCCCTCCCTCCCCCCTCCCCCCCCTCTCCCCCCCCCCTCCCTCCCTCCCTCTCTTCTCTCTCTCTCATCTCTCTCTCTCTCTCTCTCTCTCTCTCTCTCTCTCTCTCTCTCTCTCTCTCTTCTTTGGTTGCATAGCTGCCGGCCCACTTATCACCGGGTGCATCAACTGATTATCCATTAATGCCTCTCCTTTGTTGGCCAAAAAGATCAGTCTCACATCTTCATCGAGCCATACATCTGCCCTCGTTCATTCTCAATATTTCTGAACAAACACAGTATAAATAGGCAAAATGAGCCAAAGAACGAGAAATCAAGTGATTTTCAGAGAAGCAGTATATGCAATGATTGACAGTTAAATTGAAGATGACAAGAGTGCTGAAAGTCCAAAAATGAAACTCTACCTTGATGGTGGAAAGCACATATACGACAACTGACAGCAGAGTTGCAAAAGACTGGACTGGGTAGTGGCATTGAAACACTACCTTGATGATGGTGAGCAGATCCTCGTTTCTCTTGTTGGCAATGATAGGCAAGGTGTGGTTGACGATGTCCAGGATCTTCTGTGGGAAGGGCAGGCACTCAGTTTGGAAGCGCATCCCCTTCACCTGCACCATGCCCACTCGCCGCTCCACAGTCATCCTGTTCATCCTCCGCACCTGTACAGTGTCAAGGTGTAACAGTTTCAAACACAGCAATCGACATCAACAGAGAATGACACACGACACTCCTACAAAAACTTGGCTAAAAGAATAAACGTATTTCTTTTAAGATATCAAATCAGCAGTCAATTACTTTTTCATATATTCTTAATTCAATGATCCTATGGAGACCAGTGTGATTGGTTACATGTTTCTCTGTATGTTTCTGATGACCACTACCACCTGATCAGACGGTCCACTGTCGGGGAACAGAAAGGTAAAGTGTTTGGTAATAGTTTCAATGTAGTTTGAACAACAATCAGAAACTAATACAAATTATGAAATATTAATTGTAAGCTGACACTAATCAAGAAAAATCATCTGTTAGACGGAAACGACTTAAATCTCCTTCGTCAAAGCACTGGACATTTTCATCAGAGGACGACACTCACCATCTCAGTCTGAGTGGCTAGCAAGTGGCTGAACTCCTCCGTGGACATCTCCTTCTTCCCCATCATGTCAGACTCTTCCATGTGGCGTGACTGGTCCACCATCACGCAGAACTGGTCATAGTACTGCAAGAACAAAGCCAGGCAGTGCAATATGCGCTGCTTGTCGCAAAAAGCTGTAATCCAGACATGCCCCAGAGTTGAACAGATTACAACAATTTAAAAGAAAATGCCATTCAAAGTCTACAAGTGTTTATGACAAAGTGAATGGCGATTTTCACCAGCTGATTTTGTTTCTTCTCAGCATCCTGATGACAGCATTTCTTCTTTCATTACAGCAATACCGAAGAGAGACAGATAAATTCATCAGACATTATATACTACAATTTCATATGTCATCATCAGCAACAGCTGCATATTTATCTTCGCGTCATCGTAAAGTAGCTTAAATGCCCATCAAAAGGATACCAAAATTATAATGTGTGCAGCGGTTGCTGAGTTATGACAATTTGAATCTGTATGTACTAAAAAGAGATTTTTTAATAAAACGGCTGATAAATTTTGAGCTACATTTTGCATAGCAGCTCCCTCCTAATCTAGACATATCAATTAAATTTAGCCCAGAACCATTTGATAAATACATCCCTCAATAGCAAATGATATGAACAACACGTTTCAAAGAGAGCCCATGGTGTATACCCATACCAAATACATGATCAATCTGTTCATGAGTACGACAGAAATGATGCGATGATGAGGTGGGGTGTTACTCAAGCAGGCAAAGTTTTTTTTACACATTGAAATTGCAGTGCCTATCTAAAGACAATTAAACTATTCATTTAGCGGTAGATTTGAAATCTGAAACTCTCGGAGTATACGTGTATACGTATATGGTTCAGCTTTCTGAATCGAGATAAATATTAAAATCCCTTGGATAAAGATTCTGCTGTATTTCGATTTGAATAAAAGTATCCAAGCAACTCAATTTAGGGCGACTGGTCACATATACACATCGTTTCACAAACCTCTGCGCACACAAACTGCTTAGTCATGTACTGTTGGATCAGTTCCTTGTGTGCTATACACTTGGTAGCAAACATTGCAGTCAATCTTGTGACAGCGACACCATTACGACGAATGTTCCACAGAAGCAGCACTGGCTTCATAGTGACAGAGGTACGAGACAAGTTCACACTCTCCAGCACTGCACTAATGCAGACTGCTGTCCAGCCAAGTTGAAACACGTCAAAAAGGCTGTAAAGCAGACCGAATTGGTGAAATGTCTCATGAGCTCCATCAACTCATAAACTAAAACAAGAAGGGCAAAGCCCATACGACTCACATGCTTGACCTTGACCTTTATATGACCTTGACCTTCAGTTGACCCTCAAGGTCAAGGTCAAACAACTAAACCTACCAATGACATCATACACTAAGAAATGCTTTACACTTTTTTCCTACCAAAATACATGTGACCTTGACCAAAAGTCAAGGTCATCCAAGGTCATGCAACACAAAGCTATTCAAGACATAGGAAGCACAATGGTGCTTATTGGCACTTTCTACCATGAGATATGGTCACTTTTAGTGGATCACTACCCCATTTTGGTCACATTTCATAAGGGTCAAAGTGACCTTGACCTTGATGATATGTGACCAAATGTGTCTCATGATGAAAGTATAACATGTGCCCCACATAATTATTAAGTTTGAAACAGTTATCTTCCATAGTTCAGGGTCAAGGTCACTTCAAAATATGTATACAATCCAACTTTGAAGAGCTCCTGTGACCTTGACCTTGAAGCAAGGCCAACCAAACTGGTATCAAAAGATAGGGCTTACTTTGCCCTATATACCATATATAGGTCAGGTATCCAATCTCAAAAACTTCAGAGAAAATTGAGAAAATGTGAAAAAATGACTGTTTTTTTGACAACATTTATGGCCCCTGCGACCTTGACCTTGAAGCAAGGACAAGTCACTGTGTATGTCTTTTGAGGCCTTGTCATCATACACCATCATGCCACATTTGGTATTGATAGACTTAATAGTCTCCGAGAAAAATCCATCGTTAAAGTTTTCAGACGCTCGGACGCCCGGACGGACGAAACGGGTGAGTACATAGACTCACTTTTGCTTCGCATGTGAGTCAATAACCACACACAACATACTAATGCGAACTGTAGTCAACCCAAGATGAAACAACTTTCAAAGAGGGACAACTTCACAGTGTTGAATTGCCTCACGAGCTCCATGCCCCTTGCACACCTTTTCAAAACACCGCCTCAGCCATGCCAAGGAGAAATAACTTATAAAGAGCAGCAAACTCACTGTGGTGAATTGCCTGATGAGTTCCATCTCCATGTCAAGGTACATGCGGAGGTCAGCCTGCATCTGCTGGTAGTGAGGGTCATCTCGGAGCAGGAGGTCCAAGTCAGGCCATGGCATAAGACTCTCTCGCATCTCTTTCTCCTTCTCCTTGTCCACATTCAGCCGTATGTCCGCCTTGGGTGGGGAGTAGAACACTGCTAACCGCGGCTCCCTGATCATTGGAACCATCTGGGCTGTGGGCAAGCAGCAGGTGAGAATGAGTTCAGGATTCCATGTCAAGCCAACCCATCAAACATAAGCTGCATTATGGATATCAAAACAGGGTAGCAATAGCACTGTCATTAATTGTGTGAGGGTGTTTGAAAAGTGATCTAGGATGCCAAATTATAAAAGGCTAGATCATTTATATTTCATTACTAGCGGGTAGTATTACAATGGATGAAAGAAGAGAATATCTAACATACATTAAAAGACCATTCTGATTTTCTCTTACAATGCATCGTTTCTGAGGTAGGGATATACACTGTCAATAAAACCCATCATACTCTTGCGAATAATTTTACGTTAATGTATGCAATAGAGATTTTTGCTTTGACATAAAACGTAACGCATAAAGGTGTGATTTTATGTAGTGGTGATCAATTCTTCTGCACTCTATTCCTAATGCTGCAGCCATTTAATCAATATGTCACAGGCACCTGATAGTAAACACAGATAGGAGCAGATAGGATGCCAACAGGCCGGTGCTGGCATCATGTCTACTCCTGGGGGAAATTTTCCTAACAAATGCTGGCTCAAGTCGATATCAACGGTTAACTAAACAATAGTGTTCTCTCCTAGGTACCCACTGAGGGTAGGCAATGCACATTCATTTAGCATCTTGTCCAAAGGATGTAACTCAGGGATTCATGCAACACCGCACTCGCTGCTTGGAGGCAAGGAATAGGCAAGATTTCCAATAACAAGCAGCCAAAGAAGAACTCAGGAAAAACTTACTGATGGTGACTTCAAAATTGTTGACCATGTCGTCCATTCCCCGGACAAAGTCGTGCTCTGTAGGGAGGATCACGACCACAGTTTTCTGAAAGGCGCTGCTCCTCCGTCTCATGCTGCAGAGAAGGGGACAGCAGTCTTAGAAGTCTTGATTCACTTTCTAAGTCACGCTTGCATGCTTACTTTCAACGTGAAAGGCAAATGACACAATGAACTATAAAGAAATAGATCAGAAAAACATCATGTAGTGGCCACAAAAAGGCAAATAAATTATATTTTACGTAGGAAATCCCCAGATGGATGGATGGATGGATGGATGGATGGATGGATGGATGGATGGATGGATGGATGGATGGATGGATGGATGGATGGATGGATGGATGGATGGATGGATGGATGAATATATGGATGGATGGATGGATGGATGGATGGATGGATGGATGGATGGATGGATGGATGGATGGATGGATGGATGGATGGATGGATGGATGGATGGATGGATGGATGGATGGATGGATGGATGGATGGATGGATGAATATATGGATGGATTGATGGATGGATGGATGGATGGATGGATGGATGGGTGGGTGGGTGGGTGTGTGGGTGGCTGGACGGACGGACGGACGGACGGATGGATGGGTTGATGGATGGATGGATGGATAGATGGATGGATGGATGGTGTTTTACTGCCATTCAGCCTCTGTAGGCTATGCAGGAAAATCGCTAGAATATTTTAGAGTAAGCGCAAATCAAGTCATGATGTCCCTCTCTATACGCCTCTTTCAAATCGCGTAGGGAGAAGCGGTGGGTCTATACTGACCCCCAAACCACAGGGGGTGAAATCCCCAGAAACAAGGTGAACACCTACCTGTGATCTCGCTGAGTGTATGCGTATTGACTTGCAGATGTTTCCTCATCAGATTCTTCTGATTCACTGCCTGAGTCACTAGCTGTGTCTAGAATAAAGAAATTTGAAGAGGAAGTGACATGATTAATTAACAGCAAGCATATCTACTTCTAATAAATCTTTATGGGAAAGTCAATCTCATTTCTCCATACTTTGCAAACACTTCGTCAACTGCATTTAGAATATCTCCTAGAAAAACGTGCGATTGCAGAATATAAATTTACAAGAACAACATCACATATTTAAATAATACACGCACATATAGCAGAACAAAGCATTGCAATCACCAGTACAAGTAACAGCGTATCAGTTATGATGGTGATAAACCACTTACTCAAGGATGAAACAATAGTTAAAGGGCATATATATCCAACCAAAGTGTTAAAAGAAACACAGGAAAAACCAGTAGGAGGAGGACAAGGAGGAGGAAGAAAGAGGAAAAGAAGGACGGCATAGGATGGCAATGCACTGCACAGCATGTTTGGTATTTGGAGAAAATAAGAACTATTGAACAACTCCAGAGCTGCAAAACAAGTGTCACCTAGCTGCTGCTCATAGAGAAAGTTAATAACAGTTGAAATTTTCCTTTTAGCAAAATAACTGGTGAAAATAAGCTTTTGCTTGTGGAATTATTTGACATCGTTTCCTAGAGTTTGAAAAGACTGTGATCTGCTAGAGGTCTTTACTTGATGTTGCACTGTTGAATTCATCCATCAAATACCAAATAAAGCCAATAAAACAAAACAAAACAAAACAAAACAAAACACAAAACCCCCGAAGAAAATAGTTCAACATTGCTGAAACACAGAACAATCAAAGGAAAGAACATTTAAAAGGGAATGACACTACATGTAGAGTAACCATTAATTCAGGGGGAAGTCTTCAAAGATCCCATGTTAATTAAAAACAACAAGGCAGAAAACTCACTTGCAACAATCTCACCCACTTCACCATCAGTGTCTGGTCCTGCCAATTTCATCATAGCATGTGATGCAAACAAAGCGGCAACCTGTTTAAGGTCTTATGCAACACGAAAGAATTTTGCACGTAGGGCAATGCCATTTATGCGGGTCAATGCCATTAAGGTTGTTGTGTGACCGCTCCTTGACCCCTCAGTCTGGAAATTACTGAGTGCAGAACTGGCACTGCCCATGCTCCAACACCCACAACATTCTCCAACATCAATAAAAACCACTGGCACTGAACCTCCAGGTTTTGGCATTAAAAAAAGAGAGAAAAAAGATCGGGTTCGAACCCGCAACCTCTCGAGAAAAGAGGGGGGGAAAACACACACACTCACAAACCCACAAAAAACCAGGTCGGGTTCGAACCAACAACCTCTCGAGAAAAGAGAGAAAAAAAAGTTTCAGCACAGAATCGAACCTGGTCACACATGACCAAGACTCCAACACTCTACCAGATGTGCCATTGGAGAACTTATATGACTGAGTGTTTGTAAAGCATTTTTAACGTTCTTTTCCGTAAACCCCCTAGGTTCGTATTTTGCACTGTAAATTGTTGAAAAATGGATGATAGTTCATGAAATTTGAGTGGTCTTGTACATATTAGGATACTCAAGGTCTATTTCTGCCAAGTTTAATATCGATTCACTGCCATTAGGCCACGCATTTCACCATTCCGTCAACTGACATTGGGGGGGGGGGGGGTTTGTTTCGAGTTTATGACCTAAAAAAGATCACTTTCTTTTCAAACTTCGATTCTGAAAATTTGACACATTCAATCGGACCTAACTTCCAGTAAGTGTGCAAAATGTCAAGGAAATCTATCTAGTAGTTTTTGAGATATCAGCCATTAAGTCGGGACTGACAGACAGACACACAGATAAAATTACGTCACGTTATTCGACGTGAAATGATCACGTCACACACACATTTTGCATTTCGCCATTCTGTCAATTGACATTTTAGGGGGATGTTTTTGAGTTTACGACCAAACAAAATCACTTTCTTTTCAAACCTCGATTCTGAAAATTTTATACATTCAATCAGACCTAACTTCCAGTAAGTGTGCAAAATGTCAAGGAAGTCCGTCCAGTAGTTTTTGAGATATCAGCCGTTAAGTCGGGACAGACAGACACACACAGACAGATAAAGTCTGTAGAACCTCCAGTAAACCTGGAGAGATAACGCTATCACTCCCCTAAGATTGAGTACACACCTTTTCTTTCATTCTCCTCCGCATGGCCCTCCAGCTAGCCTTGTAAATAATCTTCCCATTTCTTACACAGCTAATTTCCTCATGGTAAATTTCTCATGTAACTTCTCCTGTGTTTGTGTAGGTTATAATTACTTTTCATAGACCTGTACTTACTGCATCATATCTTATCTGTATTTGCAGAAATCCTTACTTTACAAGTTTGTTGTGGTGTACATTGCAATATTTAACCTTCTGTAGCTGTGTATAGATAATGTTCCCATTGTCAATTGCGACTTCTACCAATTATCTCTTCATACCATATCATATCCTCGTGTAAATCACTTTGCTAGAACCCATCTATGTTTTTGTTTTAATTTACTACATAGACAATCACCTTTGTCAAGAGACTCCTGTGACTCTGGGATGGAAGGAGCCATGCTTTCTCCCATAGGGCTTTTTTTAAATACCGCGGGTCCTCCCTTCCCACCTGTGAAAACTTGTTACCCCCGGGGCGGCTCTAGTGCCCCCCAAATGGAGCTGAACTCACTCGCCTCACTCATTACCACATTAAACTGAGTGATGGATGTGGCTTTCAGTAACCAGAACTGAGGCTCGGCTGTTAATACAGAGGAAGATTTTCAAAGAACTCATGTTAATTAAAACATCAAGGTAGAAAACTCACTTGCAACAATCTGACCAACTTCACCATCAGTGTCTGGTCCTGCCAATTTCATCATAGCATGTGGTGGAAACAAAGCGGCGACTTCTGTTTCAGGTCTTATGAATCACATATTCTGTCAGCGCATCATTGGTCCAATACATACTTGCCTCACAGAGAGTAAGCTACAATTTAAGTCTATTTTGACACGTACTGAAGCTAAAATCTTACAAGTTCTGCACTGAACTTGATGAGTTTCAGTTCTGACCCTTGTCACAAAACAAGGCATCCCACAGCTCAACGACAGCAGTCTGCTATGAATGATGTTTCATACCATCATACTCCATCTCTTGCTTGCTTTTCCCAAACTGCATCATACTGCCACTGAAGGGGTCAGCTCCTCCATCCAGTTAAACTCCTTCCTTGCCGAAGCATCCCATTACCTTTTAAGGAGATTGCAGTCTTTAGAATGCGGCGGCCAGGGTTATTTCAATGAAAAAGCAAAACAGACCACATCACCCCGGTCCTCAAGGCTCACCACTGGCTTCCGGTTCGAAAGTTAGATTCAAGCTTGGCGTTGTCGCTCATGCTGATTTCCACTCTACTGCTCCTTCCTATTTACGAGACATCACCCCAGAGTACAAACTCAGCACAGCACTACGCTCTGCCACGAAGTCCCTTCTGAGGCCTCACACACCAAGCAAGAGGTTTTTCAGACTCAGAACCATTTCATCAAGGGATCATTTTCAGAGACAGCGCATTACAAGAAGTGACGACAACGACGACAACAACGACGACGATGATGATGATGACGATGACTACATGTTTAACAATGAGCTAGATGAAAATCAGGTGGAAGACCTCACCCCTTCGCTAGCAGCCAAGGGGCACAACGGGAATGCAGCAAAGATAAGGCAGTACAGGACATTACACTGTACGCAACAGTTTTCCTTCCATCGCACCAACCATCCACTTCGATATCCTACCAGAGAGCTGAAGATCCTCTGTGGTAAACTTGACACTGCGGCGTCGGCCATCAGTCCGGGCTGGAGGCTGGTCTGGCAAGTCCCAGCGGATCTTGGAGGGGCGGGACTCCAGGGATATGGGACTATGGCGACGACCCGCACCCTGAGTGGAGCGTCTCTTGGGCACGCTGAGTTGCAGGATCACCTCAAAGATGGGGAAGACGACCTCCTCCACTTCCTCCTTGTGGCGCAGCTCATCCAGCACCTGTGGATTGCAGGCATGGGTCTCGTGTGTGGTTCTAGCTTTAGCTAAAGACTGAATAGCTCTGTACATATACAGGGCTTGACATTAAACAGGGAACACTTTGTATTGCCTGTCACCGTAAAAAAATATTCCTGCAGCAAAGAGGATTGCACAGAAAAAATAAATAAAAGGCGTTCATTCAGCACTGAGGAATTCATTTCATTTGTGAATTTGCTTGATGCTGAAAGCTATGTAATGATGTCATCACATAGGCATTTTGAAATGTTGGTAATTCCCCCCATTTTTTCATTGATAAATTTATTCAAGATTTGAATAAGTTTTTTTAGGTCATCATTCATTAACTAAGTTAATACTAACCTTTTCCTTTTGAAATAATATCAAGATAAGCAGATCACAAAGACATACAATTTAAAATGAGTGAAGAAATGAACAAATTTATTATTTGTTTGGGCGACGGTTCAGTTATACAGTTGGAGTGTGATGACTATGAATGAAGTTAACAATGACAATGAAATATCACAAGACTTTCTCTCGTGTGTGAAAAAAAGAAAAATATTTCAATGATACGAAATGGTTGCGCTGATACTTACACTTGTGTTTGAGCATTCCTGAGTACTTACTGTACTACCAACATCCTTTGTAAGCATAAAGACAATTGAATATCCATCATGAAGATGACAAGAAATGGTGAAACAAAGATTTGACATGCTGATATCAGAGAAAAGGAAGAGGCAGGGGGGGGGGGGGGGGGGGAAGGGGGGGCAGGGATCGGGAGGGAGGGGGAGGGGCAGGGAGGGAGGGGGGCAGGGAGGGGCGGGGGAAAAGGGTGGAGAGGGGTGGTGGTGGCGGGAGAGAGAGAGAGAGAGAGAGAGAGAGAGAGAGAGAGAGAGAGAGAGAGAGACAGACAGACAGAGACAGACAGAGACAGACAGAGACAGACAGAGACAGACAGACAGACAGACAGAGAGAGAGAGAGAGAGAGAGAGAGAGAGAGACAGAGAGAGAGACAGAGAGAGAGAGAGAGGAACGGACAGGCAGACGGATGGATGGACAGACTGATGGTCGGACGGACGGATGAATGAACAGACAGATTGAGCATCAGAACCCCCCACCCCCCCATATAGCTAACAACATAACTGGGAAAATATAAAGACTCCCAAGCAACGATGCAATAGAGTGGCAAGAAACTCCCAACGGAGCAAGGCAGCAGAAGGTCTTCAGAGGAAGAGCCCCAGTCAGCAAGTGTCTCGGCCCTTTTAAACTTTCTCACAATCTCGGGGGGAGGGCCACACGTGGGTTACTGGAAATTTTCTGGTTCGTAAATTATATGCCTGCTGCATGTGTTCCAGAATGCAGAGAAATATTAATTGAACTCATCAAGACATGTTATCTCAATGTCCATGACAAAAAATCCCATACAACAGAAATATAACAGGGTGGAAGGTTTACAAAATGCACATATTAGCAAAACGATAGCATTTGCTGAGTTCATACCTCATCAATGTCGAGAGGCTTCACTTTAACTTCAGGCTTGTTGAAGTCGTATTGCGGGACGACATAACCACTGGCAGTGATTATCTGTTCTTCTGCAGGTTTCTCAGCCTCAGACACAGTTTGCTTTGAGCTGACACTATAATGCATGACCAAATAATCTAATCAGCAAATACAGATGGGCAGAATAAAAAGAGAAGTATGAATTTTTAAACCTGCAACAAAACATGTCTTATTTACCTGCATGCCTGGAACAAGTTTATCCTTCTTTTCACACAAAGGACAGATTGAAGTGATGTTCAGAGAATGCTCATATTTATCCCCTGCTTCATTGAAAGGGCTCACCAAATGTCTATAATAGGAAAGAATGTCACACTATGTGTGACTGTCATATTTAGCTTTGTTTCATCTTCTTCTGTTAGGTTTATAGGACAGCACAAGGGTTGCTTTACAAATAACTGAGGCAGTATATGAAGGCACTAAACAGTATTCAAATGGAAGATCAATAACTGAAATAATAGATTTTTAATAAGCCATTCTGCATACAGTATGCTAATTTTGTATTCACATATTCACAAATACTCAGTCTACCATTAAGGAATAGATACTTTTAAAAGTGAGAAAAATGGGAAAATGGTTACTTCAATTTTGCATCCATTTAATGGTTGTGCATGGATATTTATGAAACCTTGTTTTGCAACCATAGGAATCAAAACAATTTTCAGAAATGCCCCATTTGAAAGAAACACATCTCACCTTTCCGTCATCCACTGTCTATCATGGCTCAAGTCCTTGGAAATTTCCGATGAGTCCTGAAAAGAGGTGTCAGTTTTCATTCATTATCAAACAATGATTTTGGGTTCAATGATATTCTCTCTTTCTCTCTCTCTCTCTATTTCTCTCTCTCTCTCTCTCTCTCTCTCTCTCTCTCTCTCACACACACACATACTCACAAAATTGCTCACATACATGCACGCACATGCACACATGCATACATGCAGATGCACGCACACACACACACTCACACATACACACACACGAGACTCATCATGGTCCTGTATGGCATTTGCGTAATTCTTAAGGAAAAAAAATCAGGGAATATTTTCCAAATTTTTCTTTGGAGATTAGGATATGGTCAAGCACTCAACTGCATACACTAAACATTTTCCTCAAATTTTGATATTTAATTAGTTTCACTGATTCGTGCAGAGTTTATATCACATTTATAAGCTACTGTGCATTGAACACTCAATGCTCTACATTCATTTGCTCCAAATGCTTTTGATCATGATAAAATCAATTTAATAAACTACAGCAAAAACAATGTTTTGGTGTGTAACGTTCTGTAAGAACATTTGTGTGTGGACAAGTACAGTAAATGAAATGTGATTTTCTTTACTCTATAATTATGTGTGAGTGATATCTTACAAGAAAATCAGTCATGGAAACAGACTTCTCGATGTGCAAATATCTATCATCAAGCATGAAGTATTTGCAAAGAATAGTGAAAATTTCATTGTTTTATCCTTGCATAATGCCTATGTAGAAAATCTACTCCCAACCATGCTTTATATATATACATATATATATATATATATATATATATATATGTATATATATGTTAGAAAACAGCATAAAGATATGTTCACCTTGTGCCGTTTATACATATATATATATATATATATATATATATATATATATATATATATATATATATATATATATATATATATACACACACACACACATATATAAATGGCACAAGGTGAACATAACTTTATGCTGTTTTCTGACATTTTTACAGACACCAACAAATAATATCCCCAAATCCCATAAAGAAACCCATCTTCAGAGACCATGCAAAGAACACACTGCAACAATACAGCATGCCTGGACCACAGCTTACATTGGTTACCACATCTCCATCGATGCTTTCATCTGTCTCTGAACCCGTTCTGACAGACTCCTTTGTGGAAGCATGTGTGATAGCACAGAGCAGTGAGAAGTACACCAACATAGCGAAAACATGGCCAGTATTGGCATAAACTTTATGACACATCCATCCAGAAATAGGATGCAGCACTGAGAATGAGATGACCATATTCTTTATGGACACTTTTCATTCATTTACCCAACTGCAGAGGAAAGAAACTATGATGTTTTCATGGACTGCAGTGAAATAAATGAACCAAAACCCGCATAAAGTATAGTCCACTTTCACAGTGTAGCAACAATATGAGACTTTACCCCAAACCCTCAGAAACATATGTGTACCACTGTCACGGCTCAAGCATATTGGTTTTGATTTGGTGGTTTTATTGTTAAAGTTTACTTACTTTAAAGATGGGCATGTGCAGCCCTTTAACATGTGGCGAATGGGTGTGATCAAATTGCATGCTTTTTTCATGCAATTTTTTGCCTGACAGTACTATATGGGCATGAAGTCTGTGTGCAAGAAACTCCTGCATGAAGTATTGAGTTTCCAGAGGCACCGGAGATAGCTTGCACGTGATTTTCATCCAATAATTTTCTATAAAATGTTGTATTTTTCTTATGTTAGTCCTCTAGTCTGGCCAACCTAAGCATTTTTTCTAGACCATTGTCCGAGTTTTTTGGGTGTGGACCGTCGTGGTTTTCGGCGGGCTGATGCATTTGTGTGCGGTGTTTCACGACGGGAGGTCGCGGGTGGGCTACATTTTGTTAGCATCTGATATAACGGTGGGGGTTGTGTTTTTTTTGCCACTCTGCTATCTACTCTGAATCCGAAGGGATTCAATTCCAAGTTCATTAAATTCCAAGTTCCAAGTTTGTTTTCAAATCCCCAGCCACATACTGTTGCCTGTTAATTAGCAGGAGACCAATGTTTCATCGTGGGTTTCTTTGAGTTTTCTGTGAAAGCATTTGTTTGGGGGGGAAAGGGTAGGGACACCGACACTTTGAACTATTTATCGTTGTGATGCTGTGAACCCCAAGTAACTTTCAGTGGTCTTGGGGCGGTGCTGCCCAGTGATTGAGTAGGTGAACTGTTCTGTGCATGACTTGTTTTTGTACACGTGTTTGATTTGCAGTTGAATCTTTTGTGCATATCTTGTTTGGGGAATTACATGATAATTAGCTGTGGTTGTGTAGAAGTGAGTGAGATTGCTGTTTCTGTTATTAAAATGTTTATTGTTGTTATTGCTACCTTATTTTGTCCTTCATTAGTTGGCGAGTGAGCAAGTAAGTCCGTTTTGAACAATTATCTGTCTGGATGCCGTATTACCATCCAAACAGCCCATACACCCGGCCGTGACAGATTTGGGGGCTCGTCCGGGATCTTACCTTGTTGCCATTTGCCAACATGTGCGTCCTTGTATGTTTTTGTCCAGCGTCAATGTGAGGTACAGCCAAAGAGAGATACAAAGTTCACTTCTATTTCTGTGTTTTGGTGAGAAGGGTGCTATCCCTTCTTGTTTTGATATAGCTGTGTGGCACTTTCACCTGCGGTTGAAGTTATTGTCACATTGCCTTCTTTAGGTAGTTTCCCTGCATAGTAGCAGCTTTGTTCCTAGGTGCGCGTTTCTGTAGTTTGCCATTCAGGTACAGAGTGGACAATAAGGCTGAATGGGGCAGGATTACGCAGGGGAAGGCAGCAAAAGCTGAACTAGGCTCTCCGTCACTGAGGCATACTTTGATAACTACAACTGCGTCATCTTTGTCTAAATGTACTGGGTCTACACCGAGCAGCGCGTGCATGAAATCATCCCCTCGGGTTTCAACCACTCCCACTGAAACTCCTGCAAGCAAACGTATTCACAGGCAGTTGGAGTTCGAGGAAGAAACCCGGCGTATCCAACAAGTGCATGAAAAACTAGCAAAGGAAGTGACTAGAGAACTAGCGGAGGAAACTATGCTGAGGCAGGAAATTAGTGACAATACAAAGCCACAGTGGGAATTGATACTTGACTAAATGAGAGAGAAAGAAGAAAGAGACAGAGAAGAACGAGATAGGGAAAGACGTTACGATAGAGAACGAGAAAGAGAGAAAGAGGAAAGGGATAGAAAAGAAAGAGAGCAGCGTGAGGAAAGAGAGCAACAACAAAGGAAAAAAGAACTCGACGTTTGGAGGCAAGAAATCGCCAAAGGGATCAGTCATCGTCGAAATGCCATACAAGAGCAAACAACAACTATGGCTCAAGTGAAACTAGATCCACCTATGTTCAAAGATAGCGATGATCTTGATGTCTACCTGACGTGCTTTGAGACGATAGCCGAAGGGGAGAAATGGCCGGAGAACACCTGGGGGAGGTCCTTGATGGCCCTGGTGGAATGAGCGGCTGGGGAAACCTTGGCTGCATTGTCCACGGAAGAATTACAAAACTAGGGCCAGGTGAAAAGCACACTGCAAACACGATTTTGATTGGCTGCCGAATCCTATCACAAGAAGTTCCGGCAGGCCAAGCACAACAGCAACAAAACTTTCCATCAAGTACTTCTTCGACTCAAGACCTTGCTCAAGCATTGGATGGAGCGAGCCACTAAAGAAGAGACCTTTGAGAATCTTCAAGATTTGTTCCTCCAAGAACAGTTATTGTTGTTCTTGGCATCCGTCAGTCTCGTGAGACAATGGAGTGTGCGCCAGGTTTGGTCAGTCCGGGGTTGAGCGGCAGCGTACTCTGTGGCTGTAGAGCCCAATCCTTGAGCCGCATGCTCTGTTGCACTTGTCGCAAGTGAAGTCTTGGCGTGGCTCTGTAGATGCCGACGCTATCCTCTGTCGTCTGTGTTCTCTCCTCTCCTCCCACTGCTCCTGTCTCCTCTTCTCGCTGGCCTGGATGCCAGTCTTGACGGCGTGTCTCCAGCTGCTGCGGTCAACGGCCACCGTTTCCCAGTCTGCTGGGTTGATGCCTCCCGCCATCATGTCACGTTTACAGATGTCCTTGTAGCGGAGGAGAGGTCTTCCTGCAGGTCTGGATCCTGTGGCGAGCTCGCAGTACAGCACATCTTTGGGTATTCGGCCGTTGTCCATCCTGCTGACGTGACCCAGCCATCTAAGTCG
Source organism: Theodoxus fluviatilis (assembly GCA_034096865.1). NCBI lineage: Eukaryota > Metazoa > Mollusca > Gastropoda > Cycloneritida > Neritidae > Theodoxus > Theodoxus fluviatilis. The sequence goes on along the minus strand of JAWQFJ010003499.1, from coordinate 7,067 downwards.
TCTCTGGCTGAGCATGGCGAACATGCTGGGAATACCTGCTTGCGCCAGTACGAGTCTGGTCTCCTGAAGTGCGGCGATGTCAATATTGAGTCTCTTCAGCTCGTGGTTGATGATGGCTGTCTTTCTGGAGTCATCGACCTGACTTAGGTCGTCGGAGAGGCCAGGGCACATTGTCCTGACGTTCCAGCTTGCCATCCGCAGGATACATGTTTTTTTGCTTCTTTGTTTTTTGCCTGGTTCAGGGGTTTTACAGTCTGCTTGTCGGTTTTGCCTATGCTCCAAGCACCCAATGAAGCAGGCAGACTGTGGCGGGTCAGAACCTATCTGGCCGGGGGCTGCCCGGCTTGAGGCGGGCGGTAGCTGACCAGTGGAACTGCGAAGGTTCCTCCCACCGTCGAAGACAACCCGTAGCGTCCGAGCACACGCCAATCACTCTGGACTTAGAACTTGTAACTGCTGTCTCCCGTGTTGTTTCTGTCACTGTAAAACAGCGGCACTGAAGTGACCTCTCCAGGGCACGAGCCTGGGCAGCGTGTATGGAGATCCTGGGTTGCCCAGTCGACAGAATCCCCCACTCGGCCTCGCTGGTGTGGTCCAAAGGAACGCTAAGCGATACGTTTGGCACCAGTCTGGCTGCAGAAGCTGCCGGAAGGAGGTCAAGGCTGACGACCAACCGCCTTAGGGGCTTCACTCCGGATTTGTGTAGGGTTTACTCCTTAGCCTTTCCTCCTCCCGAAGGTATCCACAAGGCAGTGGAGCCCTAGTTTTATTCGCCTCTTACGAATCGCGCAGGGAGACGCGGTGGGTCAATTCTTACCCCGAGCCCGCAGGGGTGGGTTTTACATCAGAGTTTCCCTCTCCTAGACGAACTGCCTGATGAGGCTAACGAGCTCCATCTGCCCGGGTTTAAAGTCGGAGTTGTCCTTCTGCTAGACTGGTTGCCAACCAAGGCTTATGAGCCCAGTCTGCCCAGTTCCCGGTTATTCCGCCGGGTGCTCGGTCGCACCTGCAGGAAGCTGCACTAAGAACAGTTATACGACAAGATGAATGTGGGTCTTGGGTCTTGCTACGATGATTCGCACGAAAGCCCTAGTGGAGATAGCTGATCATCACTTGGAAGCAAGGCTGGCCACAGAGACATCCTCACCAGCGCGCCGCTACCTTGGCAAAGGTCAACCACGCGAAGCTCAATGGAATGGTACAACACCGACCACTGCGCCCAGAACACAGAACATGCTTGCTGGCATTGTGGGGCACAAGGACACAGAAGGAAGGATTGTCCATCAAGACACTGGCAGCTGAAGAGTCAAGGGGTCCCCGTCACTTAAGCACACTTCGTGTCATTCGGAGCCAGCGTTGACAGCAGCTGCGTGGGTTTTGATCAAGCCAGAAGGGTGCAGATAAACGACCAAGAAGTAGATGCAATACATGATACTGGAAGTGATCGCGTGCTGGTCCCCTCTCATTTGATTCACCCTCGGGATTACACCGGGGAAGAGATTCTTGTGAGGTCATTGCACGGAGTGCAAAGTCATCCGCTTGCGAAGGTCTGACTTGACACGGAATTCGTCTGTGGAGCTGCAGAAGTGGTGGTTGCAGACGCGTCGATGCCCGTGATCCTGGGAAACATATGCCATGACATTGAAGGCAGTGAGACGGCTGTCCCGCTTCAGGTCTCTGTCCTACCAGCTAGCACGGGAGAGGAAATCTGTACCACAGATCGTACAGTTGCCAGTCATCCACGTCACCCCTGAGAAACTCATCAGTGAGCAGCAGGGTGATCCGCAACTGATACAAATGCGAGAACTTGCAAACCAGCAAGAAGGCTCGATGCCTACCCAGTTCCAGTATGACAACCAGATCCTGTACCGTTGCCATCAGGATAAGCAAGGAAACCGGTCCAAACAAGTAGTGGTTCCTACATGTCTGCGAGAAGATATCATGCGTGTCGCCCATGACAATCCCATGGCGGGTCACCTCAGTTTCCATAGGACCAGACAGCGCATCTTGCCTGATTTTTATTGTCCAGGGATGTGTTCGGACATCAGGCGATACACACGTTCCTGTGATGTTTGTCAGCGCACAACTAAGGGAGTCACCAGAAAGGTCCCTTTGGGCTGGATTGTTCTTCCTTCTACCCCATTTGAAAAGATTGCAATTGATTTGATCAGGCCAATCTTACCAGCCTCTAATCAAGGCAACAAATATGTACTGGTGTCGGTAAACTACACCACTAGGTACTCCATGGCCACACCACTGAAGTCGGGCATGTGAAGCCCTTTAACATGTGGCGTGTGGGTGTGATCAAATTGCATGCTTTTTTCATGCAATTTTTTGCCTGACAGTGCTATCTGAGCATGAAGTCTGTGTGCAAGAAACTCCTGCATGAAGTGTTGAGTTTCCAGAGGCATGTTTTTCCACTGGGGTTAGCTTTTACGTGATTTTCATTCTAGTATTTTCTAATGTTGTATTTTTCTTATGTTTTTTCGAGACCCGTGTTCCGAGTTTTTTGGGTGTGGACCGTCGTGGTTTTCGGCGGGCTGACGCACTCGTGTGCGGTGTTTCGCGACGGGAGGTCGCGGGTGGGCTACATTTTGTTAGCACCTGATATAACGGTCAGGGTTGTAATTTTTTTTGCCACTCTGCTATCTACTCTGAATCCGAAGGGATTCAATTCCAAGTTCATTCGATTCCAAGTTCCAAGTTTGTTTTCAAATCCCCATCCACATACTGTTGCCTGTTAATTAGCAGGAGACCAATGTTTTATCGTGGGTTTTTTTTAGTTTTCTGTGAAAGCATTTTTTTTTTTGGGAGGGGGGGGGAAAAGGTTGGGACACCGACACTTTGATTTATTTATCGTTGTGACGCTGTGAATCCCAAGTAACTTTCAGTGGTCTTGGCGTGGTGCCGCCCAGTGATTGAGTAGGTGAACTGTTCTGTGCATGACATGTTTTTGTACACTTGTTTGATTTGCAGTTGAATCTTTTGTGCATATCTTGTTTGGGGAATTACATGGTTAGCTGTGGTTGTGTAGAAGTGAGTGAGGTTGCTGTTTCTGTTATTAAAATGTTTGTTGTTGTTATTGCTACCTTGTTTTGTCCTTCATTAGTTGGCAAGTGAGCAGGTAAGTCCCTTTAAACAATCATCTATCCGGGGGGTGTATTACTATTACCATCCAAACGGCTCATACACCCAGCCGTGACAACCACGTTCAACACAAAATCCAAGGTGACTTGCAATGACAACAGCATAACTTTAACACGCAACCTGATCTCAGACATAGTGAAGCGGCTGTTTTTGACTCTAATTATTCAGTTCATCATTAAGTGTACACTGCACTCCATGCATTCCTTTATATCGTTGACATCTTTTCCTTCATTTTTTCTCTCACTATTTTGATAAGCGGGCCATCCAAAGAAAGCCTGTACGTAAAAACTGATTTCACTACCAACTCACAACAGTAACACTATACATTACTGCTTCGCTATTACTGGCACGAAAAATCTGCACAACGTTTCCCTGTACAAAAGCATTCTTTAGAGGTCAGTCATGATTCTCATTTCCATCCTAGGCATTTTGCATCATCACCATCCTCAGCATCATGCATTTGTAAGGCCAATAGAACTTCAGATGAAGGGAGGTGCTATGTGGAGGGAAGCAGTTTCTCATGAGGAAATTTGTCTCACACTTTTACTGTTGTGAAAACACAGGTAAATCATTAATCCGTGAGGACTGGGCTACATGCGTATGGATGGCAGGGATGAACAAGGGGACTACCTCCTCTTCAGCCTCCAGGATTTCTTCCTCTTCTTCTTCACTCCCAATACTAGACACCTGGAGTGTTCCATGAATGTGAAGGCAGAGAAATCCAAAGATGACACATACACATACACACGCGCACACACACACACATGCATGCATGCACATGATTTGAAAATGAATTACCAAGCATTGGTCCACAAGAAATAACAAAACATCATACGGGTCTACATTGTCAACACTACTGCTAGACAAGACACAATTACAGGTTATGGTTTTCATTTGACTGATCACTCACTTCAAAGTCTCAAATCACTTTATATTTCATTTTTCCAGATCAAAGATACACTTTAGCAATAGTTTATTGTTGTTGTTACCAGAGTCAAAACACATACACAAACAGATCGCACATAGTTTAGTACTAACACCATCTCCACTTTCTGTATGATGTATAATGACAATATATAGCCACCCAAAGATTCTCTTGACAAAATGTTAAGAACCCAAGAGACATCAAGGGCATAGCAAAAGAAGTAGTATTTACTGTTCATGTAGACAAAATCATGACCCTGTGAATGCAGCAGTCCAGGCAGGATACAGCCTGGAGGCGTACCTGGTCATCCTCTGGACTGGTATTGTAGGAGGTCATGAAAAAGGTCCGGAGCTGTTCTGTGGCATTGAGGACAAGGTGCTGCAGCAGGTCCATCAGCACGTAGTCCACGTAGCGCAGGAAACACTCCAGCCGCTTCAGGATCTTCCGCCACTCTGCAATCTCTGCGTACAGTGGTCGGCTCTCTGAAACATCCACGTCTTTGCATCAGTCTATGATTGTTAGTTATGGGTGTTCTAGAGGTCTCTGTCATTCTCTTTCTACACATATGCATGTGTGTATACACACACAATCCCCCCCCCACACACACACACACATAAATGTACAAACAAATGTTGGCAGATATGCATGCAATATTTTCTTAGCATCAATCCAACGGCTAATTAGGTAAATAATGCCTCTTAAGAAACGTTTTCAGACAATTTTCAAATCTCCAGGATTTGATCAGGTCTTCCTAAGAACCAAGCAGAGCTGATGCTGAGTGACGTGAAAAAATACCTACATCAGCTATCTTGCTAAGTACAGGCAAAATCAACATCTGCCAAGAACTCACTAAGTCCAGCGATGTAAGTCGGCACTCTGCTGTAAAGGGTGTAACAAGGAGCTGAAGGTTCAATGTCCCCCTCATGCTGGAACCTCTTGCTGTTGAGCTTTTCAGGTCTTTTCCAGCAGCTTAGCCAGAGGAAATCTGCCATAGCTGCCACTGATTTACCAAGTCCGGCAATGCAAACTATCACTTAGAAGTGAGTTCATAGCAAAGCTTTTCTTCTACTGAAGAGAGGTCTAGGAATCCCTTCCATTAATGGGCCACACAAATGGACTCATCTGAGGAAAGGGGAGCGATGTTGGTCGTTTAATTCGCTGTGACTCCCACACAGATTGACAACACAATTGTTATGTGCTCGCTAGCTCACATACACAATCTTGGATGATAATTCCACCCGCAGAAAGACAGTAAAGTGTGAATAATTGACAAACTGGTGTACACAATGCACTCTCAGCTGAATTGGGTTATGATGAATGTCACATTTGCAGCAGTCTTCAAGGTGATTCGGCTCTGTTTCGAGCATAAACATCTATGTAAAAACGCAGCCAATCAGATGCCGTGGCCCACCAGCTGAGTGGGGTCTGCACCCATTTCCTCGGCCGAGTCCACGGCCCACAAATGGAAGGGATTCCGAGGTCTATTATGATGCACAGCATGACAACAGATGAAAGTCTTACTTTTCTGCGCTTCCACCTCCTTGCTTTTGCCAGCTTCGACAGATTTCTTCTCAGCTGGAACTTTGATGCGGACCTTGCCGTCTGGACGGATGTCTTGCCTGATGCCCTCCATCTCAGCAACAGTCTGCAGGAAGTGGACAAATGCGAAATAGCAAACTCATACAATGCAACTGAGGCAAGCTGCTCAGTCACGCCTATCTTCAGAAGAAATTTAACCTCCTTGATGCAAACACACACACACACACACACACACACACACACACACACACACACACACACACACACACACACACACACATCTATGGATATTTTACATCTCACTAGGAAATTTACTAATTTTCTTGATATGACTTTACACTAGTCCCAACTGGAAGAGCTTTCTCATCTTTCGGCATGGAACATCATAGTTTTAATTTTGGTTTGCAACTGATGCTATTTGATCTAAGTATCACTGATGCTTTGATTCTCATTATGAGTCATACACATATCAAAGGCCGAGATGTGAAGAGAGCCAATGTGAGTGCCAAGCCCTCAATTCCAGGCCAAGCAGACTACTCACAGCACATGACTCCCACACAATGTCCACAATCTTCTCTCGCAGCGCTTGCAGCTTATCCAGGGCTGCCTTGCTCTGTGCCTTCTGTCTGTCCAGGAAGTCTTGAAGCTTGAACGTCTGTGAGTGGTCAAGGTCTACCAGGGAAATCATGTTGACCTGGAATGGCCAAAAGGAGATTGATCATTTGGAAGAGAACATGTAGCACGTGAGTTCAGATAAAGGATGAGGAAAAAGGTTTTCATGTGGTACATTTTCCACCAGTGTCTGAGGGACAACAGTGCTATTACCCCCTTCAAAGTATACAGAAAGAACATTCAGAGCAATAAATATCAAGCTGTTAGGCTGTAACTAAAACAGTCATTCTCTCACACATAATTTAAACGAAGGATAGTAGTGAATGCATTTGTGAATGGCTTAACCGATGTCACAATGTTTTGTGGTGACCAGGAATTAAAGTTCCCAATATTTAAATTTCAAATGTGCAAGTAACTTGAAGAAATATAAATAATTTTATTGCAGTGTAATCATTTAACGATGAATCCATATTTAATTGATATTACACGCCGTGCTCTGATTATTCTTAATGAAGAAGATGTCTAGGGGTAAACGCACTGCTGCATGCAATATTCATTCACCTTTCTCGCTGTCAAGACTGGACAAGACAACAGAGAAGATGAATGCAGAGGTCAAATACAAAAAATGACTTTAATAACACTTGAAGTGATAGAACAATGATCAGTAAATCAACGTGCATGAATAATAATAAAAACTTCTGTGTTCAATTCTAGTTGTTTTAGCCAGCCAGCCTTTTCTATAGTATCATGGTAAAAACTTATCTGAGTTCACTGAGTCCGTTCTGTGGAGGAATGATGAAAGGTGTCAGGGCGGCGTGACCCTGTGGTTGTCTGTGCTGAAGGG
>JAWQFJ010003498.1:0-11578 GCA_034096865.1 Theodoxus fluviatilis | reverse complement strand
TGGTAGGCAGTCGTGCAGTTTTGCCTTGTTTATTCTTGAGGCATTCTGTCTCCAGAGGGGGAGGGAAACGACGGGCAAAGTCATGTGTTTTCCTTGTGTCAATGGACGAATCTTTAAGACTACACAAAACAGTGAGCGTTCTAGATAGATATTCTTCTGACAAACATTGAGTATGTATAACCTCTGCATAAATCACCATCGTCCGACCAGCCAAAACATTCATTCATGAATAATTTTACGTTTGTAATAAACAGGAGTGTCAATATTGTAGTGGGCGTCTACACGTACACATGCAAACGCCTGAACGCACACATATACATGGGCATCGACACACCCGCATATGCCCCCTCCCCTGTCTTTAAACAACCGTCGCATATAAAATGGTGAGAAAACACAGTAGGGGGAATTGCAAAACAACGTATGCGCAACTTTTAAAATTTTGTTTGAGAATTTGGACTGTCGCTATTTTTTTTCTCTTCCAAAGGTCATGTGCTTTTGTTGCTGCTCCATGAGTAACTCGGGAACATTTGCAGAGTGGACAGCCACTCAGTTGTAAACGCAGAAAAACTGAGTTGAACCATTCACAGTTTTCTCGTGAGTCGAGCCATTGCCACATTGCACGATTATTTTCATTACGTGTGCACGCACACACACACACACACACACACACACACACACACACACGCACACACGCACATACACACACAGGCATAACCCCCCCCACACACACACACACACACACACACATGTTTCTGTACTTATTTTTTCAAGTTAACGACGTAAGAAACCCCTACCCTTGAATATCAATCCTTGATAATGCGAATTGATGCAATTAAAAAAACAATTTATTTGGACGAAAAAGGTGCATATAGTGTGTTGATTTTACCAGAGCAAATTTGACTGTCGGCTGCTACGATAATAAAAATGGGATGGGGGTTGGGGTAGGGGTGGGGGTGATGGGGATGGGAATGGGTGGGTGGGTGAGCCTTTAAAAAAAGTAATGGGACAAAGAAAAGTGCTTTCGAATTCAGATCTCAATTCGCATTATGTTGTTGAGAAGGCTGGAGTGAAACTCCACGCTGTGAACTTACGATTCGAATGCATCATGAAATAAGTTTTCTTTTAGTTAATACTGGAAACACAACCATGTACCTGTATTTGCTGTTGCTTTGGTAGAAGTGCAGCTGACCGCGCAGAACTATCAACATAATCTGTTGTTCTCTGGTACTTCAAATGCTAATGTATGAACTGGTGATGACAGGAAGGAAACCCATCGCCGCCATTTTGGCACAAGTGCATTTCTTGTGTGGTAAAAGTCGCAATCGGTTGTGGCATATGTTGGTTCGTTTCCAGCTAACCTGGGATGCGCTTCTCAGGTTATGGAATGTCATGACGACGTCTAGGGGCTCATCATCTCTGTGTCAATACATTTTCCCTCCAGGTTTACTGGAGGTCCTACAGACTTTATCTGTCTGTCTGTCTGTGTGTGTGTGTGTGTGTCTGTCTGTCTGTCCCGTCTCCACGGCTTATATCTCAAAAACTACTGGACGGATTTCCTTGAGATTTTGCACACTAACTGGAAGTTAGGTCCGATTGAATGTATCAAATTTTCAGAATCGAGGCTTGAAGAGAAAGTGGTTTTTTTAAGGTCGTATAATCGAAGCACCTCTCTAAAAATTATTGAAATGACAATTGACGGAAAAGCCAAATTTGACGTCATTAATAACGTTACGTCATTTGCAAGTACAATTTCGATCCTATATGCCAGGACACGAATTTCGAAACACCTGGGGAGGAATGGCGAAATTCCAACATGTGCGACGTCATCAATAACGTGACGTCATTTGCGAGGACAGTTTATAGGAGAATTAATTTAGATAGATAGATATGTCCTCAGATGTCTTAGGCTGCGAGGCCTTTATCTGATCTTTTGATCAGTACTTATGGCTACTCTCACTCTCTCTCTGTCTCTCTCTCTCTGTCTCTCTGTCTCTCTGTCTCTCTCTCTCTCTCTCTCTCTCTCTCTCTCTCGATCTCTCTCGATCTCTCTCCCACCCACCCTCTTACTCTCATTCTCTCTTCCCTTCCTCCCCTTTTCCCAGCTCCCCTCCCCCCCTCTTTCTCTCCCTCCCTCTCTCTCTCTCTCTCTCTCTCTCTCTCTCTCTCTCTCTCTCTCTCTCTCTCTCTCCCACCCACCCTCTTACTCTCATTCTCTCTTCCCTTCCTCTCCTTTTCCCAGCTTCCCTCCCCCCCCCCCTCTCTCTCTCTCACTCTCTCTCTGTCTCTCTCTCTCTCTCTCTCTGTGTCTGTCTCTCTCTCTGTCTCTCTCTCTCTCTCTCTCTCTCCCTCTCTCTCTCTCTCTCTCTCTCTCTCTCTCTCTCTCTCTCTCCCACCCACCCTCTTACTCTCATTCTCTCTTCCCTTCCTCCCCTTTTCCCAGCTCCCCCCCCCCCTCTCTCTCTCTCTCACTCTCTCTCTGTCTCTCTGTGTCTCTCTCTGTGTCTCTCTCTGTGTCTCTCTCTGTGTCTCTCTCTGTGTCTCTCTCTCTCTGTCTCTCTCTCTCTCTCCCTCTCTCTCTCTCACTCTCTCTCTCACTCTCCTCTCTCTCTCTCTCTCCTCTCTCTCTCTCTCTCTCTCTCCCACTCACCATCTTACTCTCATTCTCTCTTCCCTTCCTCCCCTTTTCCCAGCTCCCCTCCCACCCTCTCTCTCTGTCTCTCTCTCTGTCTCTGTCTCTCTCTCTGTCTCTCTCTCTGTATCTCTCTCTCTCTCTCTCTCTCTCTCTCTCTCTCTCTCTCTCTCTCTTACCACATTTGAATATTTTGCCTCAAGGGCTGAATGTAAGTAAGAAAGGCAATACTGCCTAATTCACTACCCTTGTAAAATAAAGTTCGTTCGTTCGTTCTGTCTGTCCTGACTTAAGCGCAACAACTTGGTACTGGTAGTCTGTTGGCTTGGCCTAATGGCAGTGAATCGATAATAAACTTGGCAGAAATAGACCTTAAGTATCCTAAAATGTACAAGACCACTCAAATTTCATGAACTATCATCCATTTTTATACAATTTACAGTGCAAAATATGAAGCGAGGGAGTTTACAGAAAAGAACGTTATAATTCCTTTACAAACACGTAGTAACGTCAGTTGCCAAATGAATGGCTCAGATGGTAAAGCGCTGGACAATTGTAACGTTAGGTCATGCGTGAACGGATTCGAATCCGCGCTGAAACTTTTTTCGAACCCGACCTGTTTTTTGTGTTTTTGTGTGTGTTTTTCCCCCCCTCTTTTCTCAAGAGATTGCGGGTTTGAACCCAATTTTTTGTGTGTGCCAAAACCTGGAGGTTCAGCGCCAGCGGTTTTTATTAATGGGCAGAATTATCTAAATTAACAGACTGAGAGAAAGACATAAAAAATTGCCATGCGCAGAATTCCTATACTAACTTCATGCAACTTGGTCACCATCTTTGAAAGGACAATTTTAGACAAAGAACTGATTTTGGGTCTACTGTCGAAATCAGCCAACAATATTACAGAAATAAACACATGAAATAAATGAGAGATTATTTTTAAAAACAAAACCAGGATCACTATGTGTTTCAAAACGGACACAAACATCAGTGGTTGAAATTAAAGCTCATGTTTATATTTATTGAGACACCATTTGTAAAAAGATGTACATTTGGCTACAGTGTGTTTAACTTGCTATAGCTTCGATGGCCTGTCCATAGTTTAGAGTACATAATTATGAAGATGGGGTATTCAGGGATATACGACACGACGCAGTACTGATGGTGTAGTTTATCTAGCGACCTTCACCCTTGTCCGAGTCTCAAACAGCTTTACACCTTACCTCCTGATCACTGGTCTGCATGATTGATCCTTCATTGGCACCTGACGACAAACACAGTGACGCAGTTGGGCACCAGCACCAACTCCACTCCCTGGGGTCCTAGGATTCCAACCCATTTCGGGCTCACGGCCGCCTGCAGTTATTAATCGCACTACAACGTGCCATTGCTGCCCACCAGGTACTCGGTGTTACTCCTGGGTGGGGAGAAGTGTGAGTCAGGCACGTTGCTCAAATGCAACGCCTGAATCCGCACAGTCAGGAGCTTGGCATCCACTCGTAGCAAGCGACCGCAGGTCAAACATGCTGACCACTCGCCCACAAACCCCCACTGATGTCAACGGTTTTTGAAAAACAAACAAACGACCAAACAAACAAACAGACGACCAAACAAACAAACAACCCAGCAAACCGAGAATATATTCTCGTGAATGATGCATGCTTGCTTTCGATTTCAAGCTAAACATACTTCCACACAGTCCGAACCACTTTCAAGTCCATAAGCACGACGACAGTAACTTCCCCTTGTTGTTATAATGTTTTCTTTCTGTCTGAGCGAAATAGGACTGACCATAGAGCGTGGCAGGCACATGTAAGTTGATGGGACAGCCCTCATCTAAGCAACATTAATACCACTCAAGGTCTGATGACCGAGTTTTTCATTTTAACCACTGTACATGTACTAGCGCTTGTTCCAATCATTCGTTCTTGAGCTGTTTAATCGTTGCACTCTCAACGACAGACACGCATTCTCTACGCTACACTCCCCTTGCACGTGCATCGACGAATGGCATGACTTCCTATGGTTGCATTCTCATTTATTCAGCGCTGGGCAAAAATACTCTGAGACATCATCATATCTAATGGATCCACAGCAACAGATAGCAGCCCTGCCACTGACAACCACTTCACTGCAGCCGACATGGATACCAGAGATCTCTGAGAAAATCAAAGAGCTACCACATTTACTTTTAAAATAGACAATTTGCCCTCGCTGGGTAAAAAAGGCTTTTTTTCGTGTACAGCTCACTAAGGTCCAGTAACAGTGCATAACATTAAATACAAAGTCTATATCTAGTGTATGTCGAAGGAGTCCTCATGTGCCCGGCTGTGATCGTATGTACATATGCACAGAAATTTTCGCGTTCGAACTCGCTCCGTTGTAATATTCACGGTTTCTCTCACAAAAACGCTTTTCCCTTTTCGTTTTGAACGTCACATCTGAAAAATTTAGAAAGTTATCTGCTCCCAGGTGAGACTCAAATATCCGTTTTCCTGGGATCGAGTCTGATGCAATGTCCGACTTCTCCTTCAAGGAAGAGTTCTTTCCGCAGGGGAGGCAACTCTATCTGTCTCCAGCGTTCCTGCCGAAGCTGACTTTAGTCTGCTCGTACAGGCGCTTGTACTTGTCCTTCTCCGCCTCCATCTCCCTGACTCGGATCTGCAGCTGGACGATTTGGTCGTCCTTCCTACGGACAGAGTCGTCAGCCTCTCGTTTCCGTTTGGCCACCTCCCTGGTGTAGCGCAGAGTCATCCGCTGCTGCCTCTGTCTCAGCACCTTGTAGTTCTCCGCCAGCACCTAGCAAGAATGGAGGGTTTTAGTGACACGGAAGGACTTCAAACTGACTCGTCTTCATCAAATGCCTTTCGAAACATGAATCACCACACGTTTAGATATACCTTAGAATATATTACTGAAGTTACAATTTACGAAGGGGTCGATTCTTAAAATCGTATTGAAACGTAGATTCGCCTCAGAAGGCTATAACGTGCGTTCGTATTTACGTTGATACAAAAACTGTCCTCTCTCTCTCGCGTACGTCTCCATAAAGCCACACTTCCATTTACATCATAGGCCACATTGGAGGAAATTAAGTAGCAACAACAATCCGTCTTTATCAACACTCAGTTACTACGTTTTGGTTTGAACATCACGCACCTGCAGCTTCCCCAGCAGGCTCTTCCTGTTGATCTCTTGGTGACCCTCGCTTCCTTGACCTTTCTGATGAGCACTGGTGGGTAGAGCCAGTCTGGGCAGCTTTGGAGTCTGGTCAGAACCTGACCATAGGGTGTCCTGGCTAGCCAGGCCCTTGTTGCTGGAGGGAGTGGGCGATTTGCGGAAGAGGCTGAGGATGGAGCCGAAGCGCTCTTTCTTCTTCTCCTTCGCCCTGCGCTCGTCGTCCTGCTCGTCCAGAAGATCTTCATTGGTCTTCGGCACAGGGAAGGGCATTCCGGAAGTCAGCCTGTCCATGAAGCGGGTGCAGTCGTAGTACTCCCCGGCCAAGGCATCCAAGGCCCGCCTCAGCTTCAGGACGTTTTCCGTCACATTGTCGCCCTCCTCCACGTTGGCCACCACCTCCTGCAGGCAGGACGCAATGCACTAGCTGTCAGGCATGGCGAGATAGCAAGACCAGCAGTGAAGACCCTAAGGTCCGGCAACGTCAAAGGTGAAGATAATGTGAAAGTCCATGACGAGGCGATCTGACACTAAAAGAACCATGTTGATATTTATCTTCATTGCTTCTTATTATCACATGCATGTCCAGCCATGCAAATGGGCAGCAGGGTGGATGTCTTCTCGATGGGGGAAAGTGTGTGTGTGTGTGTGTGTGTGTGTGTGTGTGAGAGAGAGAGAGAGAGAGAGAGAGAGAGAGAGAGAGAGAGAAAGAGAGAGAGAGAAAGAGAGAGAGAGGGAGAGAAAGAGGGAGACAGAGACAGAGAGGGAGACACAAAGAGAGACAGAGAGACAGAGAGAGAGAGAGAGAGAGAGAGTGTGTGTGTGAGAGAGAGAGAAAGAGAGAGAGAGAGAGAGAGAGAGAGAGAGAGAGAGAGAGAGAGAGAGAGAGAGAGAGAGAGAGACATGGGTGGTGGGGTGGTGCTGTTTGGAGGAAGTGCAACAGTGGAAGCGAGAAACATCCTACTTAGACTGACAGATCTGATATCTGAAGACATTGTCATCTTTCATAACATTCACAAACTCTAACTTCTAAGTGTTCGAGTAATAAATTGTATTAGTCTTACTGAAACTTCCCACAGTGACATCAAAACATTTGTCACTGATTCCACGTCAGGTCCAATGTTTTACTCATTCAGGGCCTCACACCAAACAGACAAAACTGGGCCATCGTGGGGGACAGCTGAACTCATTTCCTCGGTCTCACCTGGATGTCTTTGAGGCCGCCAGGGCTGAAGCCGCGAGACTTGCGCATGGCCTGCTTCAGCCTGAGCTCAGACCGGAATTTGTCTGTGAGGAGAATCTCCAAGTGGATGTACTCCCGCATCTTCTGCTCCAGCAGCTGCACCCCTTCAAGCACCGTGCTGATGGGGTGTACCTCCACTCCCGCCACTTCCGAATCCAGGCTGTTGTTCAGTGTGGATCTGAGTCAGATGGAGTGGAGCACAGTGCAATGCGGTGCGGCGCGCTGCAATGTAGTGCGGCGCAGTGCAATGTAGTGCGGCGCTGTGCAATGGAGTGCGGCGCAGTGCAATATGGTGTGGCGCAGTGCAATGGAGTGCGGCGCAGTGCAATGTAGTGCGGCGCAGTGCAATGTACTGCGGCGCAGTGCAATGTAGTGCGGCGCAGTGCAATGCGGTGCGGCGCAGTGCAATGGAGTGGAGCACAGTGCAATGCGGTGCGGCGCGCTGCAATGTAGTGCGGCGCAGTGTAATGTAGTGCGGCGCAGTGCAATATGGTGCGGCGCAGTGCAATGTAGTGCGGCGCAGTGCAATGCGGTGCGGCGCAGTGCAATGTAGTGTGGCGCAGTGCAATATGGTGCGGCGCAGCGCAATGTAGTGCGGCGCAGTGCAATGCGGTGCGGCGCAGTGCAATGTAGTGCGGCGCAGTGCAATATGGTGCGGCGCAATGCAATGTAGTGCGGCGCAGTGCAATGTAGTGCGGCGCAGTGCAATGTAGTGCGGCGCAGTGCAATGTAGTGCGGCGCAGTGCAATGTAGTGCGGCGCAGTGCAATGCGGTGCGGCGCAGTGCAATGTAGTGCGGCACAGTGCAATGTAGTGCGGCGCAGTGCAATGTAGTGCGGCGCAGTGCAATATGGTGCGGCGCAGTGCAATGTAGTGCGGCGCAGTGCAATGTAGTGCGGCGCAGTGCAATGCAATGCGGCGCAGTGCAATATGGTGCGGCGCAGTGCAAAGCGGTGCGGCGCAGTGCAATATTGTGCGGCGCAGTGCAATATGGTGCGGCGCAGTGCAATGCTGTGCGGCGCAGTGCAATATTGTGCGGCGCAGTGCAATATGGTGCGGCGCAGTGCAATGTAGTGCGGCGCAGTGCAATGCGGTGCGGCGCAGTGCAATATGGTGCGGCGCAGTGCAATGTAGTGCGGCGCAGTGCAATGCGGTGCGGCGCAGTGCAATATGGTGCGGCGCAGTGCAATGTAGTGCGGCGCAGTGCAATGTAATGCGGCGCAATGCAATGTAGTGCGGCGCAGTGCAATATGGTGCGGCGCAGTGCAATGTAGTGCAGTACACTGTTACACTACTCTGTGTAGAAAAGTGCAGGATGCATACACATAGTGTTATACAACGAAGTGCACATTAGGTCATGACCTTTACTGGGCTGCAAACGATTCTTTTGTCACGTTTGCTTGCTGATGCGTAATGCACACACTTACTTGGTCAAGTGTTCATTCGGTTTACAATCAAAAATACTACATGGCGTCTATAGCTCTCACAAGTTCTTGATTAAAGTTGCACTCACAACTCAGCGTTAAGGTCATTTGGGAGTAGTAAAGTGTATTGCATTGTCGAACGGTGCAGTGTATTGGAGTTTGGTATGCACAATTGTAGAGCAGGAGACATAATCAGTGCGGTGCACTTCAGTGTAGCGTGGAGTGCAGTGTGGTACCAAGGACTGTAGAAGTTCGGTGCACCTACTGCAGAGGCATTGGTCCAGTTTGATGTTTTTCGCCACGATTCACCTCATGGATACATATTGCACAACAGTGCCTTCCTTTCTTGAATGAAGCATCATTTGGACTTGGCCTTTAGAAGAAGCTGTAGCCCGCACTCGATAAAGTAACGCAGAGATAAAGTTTCCATCGCGAGCATGTTACAGAGCAGCAGGGCTCAAGTCACTCTACTCTTTACCCCTAATCATCGGACTTCACACACACACACACACACACACACACACACACACACACACACACACACACACACATACACACACACACACACACTCACACTCACACTCACACACATACACACATTCACACATACACACACACACACACACACACACACACACACACACACACACACACACACACACACACACACACACACACACACACACAGACAGCCCTGTCTTGAACTACCTGGAGGTTCCTGGAAAGCGCGGGTTGCCCGTTGGGGACATTCTGCTGTGGAACATGTTGAGGATGGTGCATCTCTCATCCACCCAGTCCCTTATCGTCCTCAGCAGCCTCATCGTCTGAGTCCTCCCCTCGCCCTCCCTCGTCATCGTCCTGCTCTTTATCTTCAGCATCGCCTCTGCGTCGGCTACGAGGCACTCGAACAGCTGCCCGGTGGTCGTTGGAACGCTTGCCGCAATTTTCAAACCTCGCTCCTGTTGTAGGATCTCTCGCATACGTCTGTCGCAGTCCCTGGCCTTGGCAACGATGTCGCCATTCGTCTTGGCAACCCCCTCGCAGTCGCTGTGCAGTTTGCCGATGACGGCTTTGCAGCGCTCGAACTGGCTGATGGCTTTCCTCATGCTGTCCTGGATCGTCAGCCAAACCTCCCTGTCCGTGGTCGGCGTCGAGTGCGCATGACTGCCGTTCGTCACGTGATCTCTCTCGGCTGCGTCTTCCTGTTTCCTTGAGATGCTGGCACGGATCTCCTCGCTACGGAGAAATCCTTCCATGCGACCCATTTCCTCTGCTAGCTTTTCTTGCACTGAAACATGTATGGGAGGGATGACCTTTGCAGAACAGTGTATGTACGTAAACACCTTTCGGAGAAAGCTAGAGATATTGTCAAGAAACCTTTCGGAATTTAAATTGTGACTACTTGTTTGGGAACCAGTTCAGTTTCATCACACATGCAAGAGTGCAAATTCAAGCGCACAAAGTCATGCATGCACAGGAATTCACAAACACTCACTCACACACACACATACATACAGCCATGCAAGTACACACATATACGCATGCACGCACACATTCACAAACGCACATACACGCACACACACACATTCACACGCTGCACACACACACACACACACACACACACACACACACACACACACATACTCACACATATGTATGCACACCCAGCCATGCACACAACCCCCCCCCCCCCATCCCCCCCTCCTACACACACACACTCACACATACACATGCACACCCAACCATGCACACAAATACACACACACACGCACACACACACACACACATTCACACACTAACATACATACGTATGTGCATGCATACATACACACACACACACATACATACATACACATCAAAAAGACTTTATTCATGAAAATTGTACAACATCTGCACACATGAACAAATTAAGGATAAATAGAATGCATAAACTCTCAGCCATTGAGTATCTGTACAGAACATAAACCTAATTTGGAATAAAGAGTAGTAGCGGCTGATCATATGGGCTTAATACATATCTCTGTTTGGCTACAAAATATGATATGCCATTGTCATTTGCAAGACCTTTATCACAATATATTATATTTTTCAAACCCAAGTTTACATTTGTAGGCCTGATGTCACCTGTACATTGTTTACCATCAGTTTGTTACATTGACTTTACAGACAGTTAGAAAATTATGATTACCTTGACGGTAGAAACACTTAGAATAGTTAGTGGGCATTGACATGTGATCCTGGAAGCAGCATTAATTCATACAAACTTACTCATCAAGTAACACAAGCTGGGAAAGTTGCAAACAAGATTTAGCACGTTAGGAGCCTTTAATTTAAAAAAAATATAGTAAGTACAATCAGGAGCCATTTCCAGTGAGTACACGTGCTTCTGTTTGGGTGTACAGTGTTTAACACTGTCTTATATTGACATTACACACAGATAGAAATTACTATGACAGAAGAGACACTTGAAATATTAGTGGACATTGAGATGCAATCCTGGAGTCAGCATCCATTCAAATAAACATACTGCATCGATTAACACTTGCTGGGAAAGTTGTAAATAAGATTTAACAATACCACAACACAATGGTATATCAGAGAACTGATCTAAGATGCACAGAATATGTTACCCTACCATCTGCAGTCTATTGATCACACGACTGTGAACACTTCCAAGGGCTCCCACAACAAGAACACATATCTTACAATTAAATCTGTTGTTCTGGATTTCTGCACAAAGTGGGAGGTACTTGTCAAACTTTGCGTTGTAGCATTCTTCGACAAAAGCGTCGAATGGAACCGATACCTCCACTATTGTGCATGCGCCATTTTCACTGTCAATTATACACAAGTCTGGCTTGGTGTACATACATACACACATACATTACATTACATTACATTACATTATATTACATTACATTACATTACATTACATTACAAACAAACAAACAAACACACACACATACACACACATTCACGCATTAACATACATACATACAAACACACACACATACACACATTAACATACATACATACAAACACACACACATACACACACACATTCACACATTTCACAAATACACACATTCACATATATATGTTACCGGAA